>APFE030822650.1:84223-181306 GCA_000404065.3 Pinus taeda | reverse complement strand
AAATTATGGAGCTTGCAAAAAAACCTAACTTCCTCAAATCATATCTCTGAAAATATAGTGAGACAAGATCTAAAATTTGGACCTAAGATTCAGAATGATGCCTTCTCAAATGGGTTTTTGTTTTAGCTTCTGATACAATGTAGAGACAAGGTTATAGTGAAAATTCCACGATGACCTTTTTGGAGCAGTGAAACCCTAGAATTCAAAGCTCTGATACCAAATGTTATGAAACCAACTCACAAAAATATACAAAATATAGAAAAGATAGATCAATGCCTTAGAAATAAGCCTTTTTGAGGTGGCAACCCCCTTTACATTACACAAATTAACAATTCTTGAATGATACAAATGACAAGATCTCTTTTCTATATATAGGAGTCTAAGGTGCCATAATATAATTAGAGCTGACATAACAATAATAATGTAAGGGCACAATCATAACAATATGGGGACTACATGTGCACAATAATGGGGTTGTACTAATAACAATGAGCAGTTACACTATTAGTATAGGGACCTAACATAATCATGGAATGGATGCAATGGTACATTCAGAAGTTTAAATTAATATGCTACAACAATTGTAGTAAATGGTTGTTCAACTCACTGTGATTTTACTATTATTTTTCTATGTAATGATGATGGCTATTCTAATGACCATTGAGGGAATATAAAAAGTGATTTAGAATGTTACACATTGGTAAATGTTGAAATAAAGTTCTAACTCCATGCATTTTCCTGTGAGCTAATTAGTGGATGTTACAAGTGGTATCAGAGAAAAAGGTTGCAACAATCGCACCTTTTGGGAAACATTAAGAAAACAAAAAGTGGACGTATAATGCTAGTGGGCATAGTCTCAGGTATGATTCTAATTGAACTTGTAGTAGACTAAAATTAGCATGAGATGCATGATGCATGATTAATAACCACATTAAAGGGTAGAAAGTGATAATTCTTCTTTAAAATTTATGATCATGAAATTTAAATATGGATGTGGATAAAAGATAATAAAACCTTTTTTGCGCCTATGAACAATGTTGAGAAGCAGCTAGTTATAGTGAGGGTTAATTACCAACCATTTCATGCATACTATTACAGTAATGATTATGGTGCATAAAAGAAATGACTAAAGTTACAATGCACTTCTTATAAACAATGAATGCATGTATGGATTGTGTGATAACTAAAGAATGTAGAATTTGAGGTTGACGTGCATAAAAGAAATGCCTAAAGTTACAATGCACTTCTTATAAACAATGAATACATGTATGGTTAGTGTGATAACTAAAGAATGTAGAAGTTGAGGTTGACCATGAAGAGGACAATAAAATGCTTTAAAAAACAAATACATTGAAGTAACCTCTTTAGATATTAAAAATGAACAATGAGTCAAGTGGAATTCATATAGTCAATTTAAATTCAATTAAAAATTCATAATAGTAGCATTGGATTGTATTTCTTCATGTAGAGCTATAGGTGAAATTTTGCATTCCATGTGTTTAACACAAGTGGTAAATCAGATACATATATTTTTTATCTAAAGAATTGCATCCATGGGATTTTTCAATGTCATTCATCTCAATATCATAGGGTCTCTATACCTGAAGGTCATGTAACCCCCACTATGATTCCAAAAAAGTGCTTTTCAAAATGAAATCCATAATAGGGTCGATTTTACTAATTTGACACTGCCCTATAGGGATTTTGATTGTATTGTTTTGTAGAAATTTTATCATTGATGAAATTAATATGATTCATTCTATTTTTCAAATTATAATTTATTATCTCTCTCATATTTTGAAAGAATTTATGGAAATATATTTTGTGTGTGTTGACTATTTGCTAAAATTCTTCAATGGCAGTAGATCACATGCTTGCAAACTGTTGGCTAAAATGCTTCAATGTGTGTGGATTGTATGCTTGCAAATTGTTTATTAAAATGCCTCAATGGCTATATATTTCATGCGTACAAACTCTTGATAAAATGCCACAATGGTTGTAGATTGCATGATTTCAGATGGTTGCCCAAAATTCCCCAATGGTTGTCACTTACATGGATGCAAGCTAATTGGAAAGAAAAAAAAAAAACTAATTTTGTGTCTTAGTGTTAAATGAGACTATTATTTCTCTACTATATATTGATGGTTGGTAAGGTGGGACCTTATAGAAAGTATAATGCTATGGTATGAAAGATATGTTATATTTTTTTTTTTTAGGTTGCATGATTGTTATTATGCAGAAATTTGGAATGTATCCCACCTATTTAACATGTGATGATTTTCTGTCAATGTAATTTTACAAATCATGGGACCTATATTGAGGTTCAAGCATAGATGTATGGTGTATGTAAATTCTCCCTTTCCCTTAATGATAATATGGAAATGGACAACTACATAAATTACAATGGATTTTGAGAGATCTAAATTCTATTAGATTAAATGTCTATGGAAGCCATGATGGGACTAATGTGAAGATCTAATATTTTATTTTATTATTGAGTTAATGAATACATTTTTTAGGATATTCAACAAATAAATATAGAGTTTTAGAAGACTCCTTGTCATGTTATGAAAAGCTATTGATGGTTAAGTCCAAGATGGACCTTCCCTAAAAGTCTCCTAAAAATTGCTAGGAGAAAATAATAAAGAGGAAAGTATTAACATAATGGGAGAGAAAGATTGTATTAATCACTTCGTTGGAGATAAATACTAAGTGGGGTTAAATAAAGCATAATGGGAGAGAAATATGTGCTTTAAGGAGAAAGAAACAAATCTTTTTTAAAAAAACTAAAACAAAATTGCTTAGGCGAAAGGTTAGCATACCTTAAAATAGGACACTGCTAAAAATATGTTGGGAGGAAACCGCCAAGGAATCAATGAGGTTGTTGATTCTAGTGGCAAGTAGATTGTATATTGGTTGAGAACTATTGGAAATAGTTCACGGTCGGGTTGAATATGCTCGATTCCTGAATAATTCCTAGACATTAACTACAGTTAGATGAAATGTATCTCTAATTTTTTCTATTGTTTTCAAAATATTCTTTAAGGATCGGGGTGTTTAGAAATATCGTTAGGTTTGCGAAGTCTTTGAATTTTTTGTACGTGTTAGTATTTGATGCATGATCTATATTTTTTCTCAGTGAAAATTGATGAAATAGGTTGTGTTTTGTGGGTCTATTAAGAAGATGAACGTTGTTTGAAAAGAATTATCTATATGCATGCATAGAGAAATAAATTAAAATTCTATATTGTGACTGAAATAATTTGTATTAGATAAAATAGTGAGCTATTTAACTCTAAATTCCTCACAGACATGAGAAAAATTGCTGGAGATAAATGTCATGAGTTTGAATTTGATTAAAATTACTATGGGAGAGAAAGATAGTAATTTGTAAAGAACACTAGTGGGAAAGAAAGACTGGTGTAACCCCTAAATAAAAGACAAGCATGCACTCGATACAATATTTTATAATTTTGATGAAGAGAGAGTTGGTGCTCTCTGAGTAGTTGTAGAAGTATTATGATTAAAGTGTTATTTGACATTGCATAAATAATTGATAATGAAAAGTATTTCATATGATGAAAATTATTGACTATACTTATTGAACATAAAAATCCTTCATTCTAATGGGAAAATATTCCATTTATGGTTATTTAGATTGCTATATTATGAGAAAAAAAATAATGTTCCCACAAGAGAAGAACACGGAGGATGATTTTCTCTTTAAGGGGGGGAGTATGTAATATCCATGGTCTAAGCTACTATAAAAACTCTTCTCAAATGACGGTTTCTGAATAATTAAATATTGTTAATTCTTATATTATATTAATGAAGAATATTCTTTGTAATTCTTAAATATAAGAATAAAATCTAATTCTTAATTAATTATTTAGAAAATTTTCTTTTATTCCATATAAATAAATCATTATTTTCCAGTTGGTATATTTTATGATTTTTAGAAATAATGATTTATAGTTTTAGAAAAGTTGTGGATAAGTAATATTTTGTTCATAAGGCAAAAGAAAACCTACATTGAAAAGAAAAGCATGAGAGATTTATGGAGATTTATTGAGTGATTGTAGAATTTAGGGAAAAATATGATTTATGGATTGATTTATGGACAATTTATGAAGTGATTTTAGGATTTAGGATTTATGGATGATTCATGGAGTGATTTATGTGTATTTTATGGAATGCTTTTAGGATTTAGAAAAGATATTTGATTTTCTCAATTCTACTTATTGTAAGCCTGTGGGAAAATATGAGAACTAATGACAAAATACATGTAAAATGGAACCAAGAGAGAAGAAGGTTGTATTGCAAGCATGCATTAGAAGATAAGTAGCTATGCTCTTTGAAAATTATTATCATTTCATATGGTGCATGCATAAATAAGAATCAAATTTATTCACTTGAAAAAATTCATATCATAAAGAGTCAAGATTATTTTCATGGAAATACCTCCATGGATAGCAATGCATAGAGAAGTGTTTTTCTCATTGAATTCTTAAAATGTTTCATGTGCATTCAATTTTTAAAATATTTTCATGGCTAAATAATTGTGTGAATTTCATGATTTATTAGAAACTAGGGTCTAAATATGTCTTCGTATATCGCAAAATGTGATATATGTGTAACAACTGAAAGTGGTTTTTTCAAATGAGTTAGTGCTCATGAGAAGCCTACTTTAGATTTGAAAAAATCATTTCATATTCTTGAAAACTATGTCCAAAGATTATGACAAAAAATAGGAAATTATTTAATATTTAAATATGGAAGAATGGGCTGCAAATATTCGCTTCAATCTTCCAAATTGTTAAACCTGTGTAAAAACCAAGAGAGGTTGTTTTTAATGAACTCGTACCCAACAAAATCATTTTTGGTTTTCAAAAATTCGTTTCCAGCTATTTGAAAACCATGTCCAAAGTTTGGGACTAAAAAAAGAACAACAAAGTGTTGCCATTTGATTTGTCAACACAATAAGAATAGTTTTTATGTAAATATATTAAGATTGATATTTATTGAAAATAAATAAGCTATTCACATGCACAAAAATAAAACAATTATGTTGATATTTCTTGAAAAGAAGTAAGTGATTCACATGCACAAAAATATAAAAATTATGTTAGTAATTCTTGAAAAGGAACTAAGTGATTTCATTTAATATCTTATCAAGGATGTTCTCAAGATGCATGTGCATTAAATTTTTAACGAGAAACATTTGACTCTTAAATATAATATGTGCTTATGTGCATCGAAGTAATATCTGGTATATTTGATCTATTCAAAATGGATATAAGTATAACTTTTTTGAGAAATAGTTCACACAAAACTTTCCATAAAATACCATTGGTTGTGTTACCTAAGAATTATTTTTTATTCATTCTATTTCTTCATGAAATATGACAAATTTGTCTAATGTGTGAAATGACAGGAAAATACTTTGTATTGCATTCATAATAGCTAGTGAGTTAGCTAACTTTTGGAAAAAGAATAACAAGTGTGTTAAATTCCTTGGAAAATAAATATATATACTTGTATGCAAGGATATATTTGTTGTGTTAGAACTCTTCAAAAAGAAAAGAAGAGAACAGAATACCCTTGTATGTATTATGGAATTAGATTCTTGGAGATAAAAATGGGTAATGATAGGCTTTATTTTGATGATATTATTTTGGAAGATTCTTTAGAGAACCATATACACTTGCAGGCATGGAAACGTATAGTTTTGGTATTCGAATTCTGGTGAAAAGGAAGGTGCAATCACATAATAATGATTATATTAGTCTTCTTTGGGGAAGAATAACATGCATTTGAAAACCTAAAGGGATTAGCTATAGTATTAGTTTTCTTTTGGGAGAATATTACATATAGTTATTGGGGTAAATCTTTTGGTAAGAGGAAAGTGTTTCTTTGCATGTATGCAAGAAGAAATGTTGTGTGTTTCATCTATTGGAAAACAAATTTTTTTATATTCCCATTCAATATTTAGTTAGTTTCCTTTGGAAAGAAATATGCGTTTCACATGCAAGAGGAATAAGCTATCACATTATTTTATGTTGGACAGGACAAGTAGTTGCATGCACAGAATTATAACTATTATGTTAACTTTGTTTGAAATAGAGCTTTCGTTTTATATATAATAGCCATCGTAAATAGCTCTCCTATCAAAAATGTGTTTTCATAAAACGACATACATTCACATGCAAACGTATAGAATGTACTGCATTAGTCCATTTTGGAAAAGAGAACATAATAGAAGGCACAAGGAAAATCCCTTCTTGGTCTAGTTCTCCTAAAATCTTGTTATGCATTTGCATACACAAGAACAGTATCTAGTATGTTAGCTTTCCTTTGGAAATAATATCAAAGTGCATGCAAGAATATGATAACATTTTGTTGGAAAGATGATGCTTGATAGTGATTGTCTTGTTATTAATGCATGTGCAATGATGTTAAAGAAGATAGTTAATTACATTATGTTTGTGATTTATGCATGGGCACAAATAGATGTTGAAGTGTCACTAATTAATATTGAATATTGGTTAATTAATGTTTTATGTTTTATCTGATCATGATATCAAGTGTGATGATGATAAAAATGACACAAAAGGATGGTGACTTGTACAAAGGATAATTCGCATTTAACATTGTGGAAGATAGATATTTCTTGGTCCATGCAATTTAGGAATGTTAGCTATCGGATTATCCACAAATGGGAAGAAGGAGGTTGCAAAAAATTAATGTTCATGGCATCACGGTTAGATGAGAGCATGATATTTATAATAGCCTATAGCTAGTTATGCTTCAATTTAATTCTTGATAATATTTTAAAACAATGGTTAAGGGATGAACTCCCTTACAAGCCACTTACTGACAGGTGAACACCTTGATGAGCATTTAATAATAAAATTAAGCGTTCGCTGACTTTCACCCTACGGGGTTTTCAGGCTATATCAATGTCAAATCGTGTTATTTCTTTTTGTGTATTCTTTACATAACATGATGGTTATATTATCAAGAATGTAATTAACTAATTGAGTTAAAATAATCATGAAATGGATGCAATGTTACATTAAAAATTTTAAGTTTATATTATTCAACAATGGTAGTAAATGGTTATGTAACTCACTATGATTTTATTAATATTTCTCTATGTAATGATCACGGTTATTCTAATGATCATTGATGGAATATAAAAAGTGATTTAGAAAGTTATAGATTTCTAAATGTAGAAAAAATTTCCTACCTCCATGCATTTTCATGTGAGTTTACCATGGTTTGTTGCACTAAGATTAATATTATTAATATTATATACCATAGGATTGTAAACCCTAGGATTATAAACCCTAGGATTCAAAATCATAGTATTAATATTACAAACACTTAGGATAAATATTGTAGGCCCTAGCATTAATATTATAAGGCCTAGTGATTATAAACTCTAAGATTATTATTATGAAACCTGATATCAATATTATAAACCCTAGGGACTATAAAACTTTGGATCGGTATTATAAACCCTAAAATTAATATTATAAGTCCTAAAATTAATATTTCAAACCCTAAGACTAATATTATAAACCCTAGCATTGATTTTGAGAACAACAAGATTATAAACCGTAGGATTAATAAAAAAATGTAAGATTAATATTAAGCCCTAAGATTAATATCATAAACCCTGAGATTACAAAACCTGGATCAATTTTATATACCTTAAGATTCATATTGTAAAGTATAGAACTAATATTACAAACACTAGGATTAATATTACAAATGCTAAGATTTATATCATAAAACATAGCATTGATATTATAAATGTTAGGGATTATAAACCCTAGGATAAATATTATAAAACCCAAGATTAATATAAAAACCATTAGGATTATAAACCTTAGGATTAATATTATAAACCCAAGGATTAATATTAAACCCTTAAATTGATATTATAAACCCTTCGATTAATATTATAACCCCTAGGATTGTAAATCCCAAAACTATAAACCCTAGGATTAATATTGTAAGCCTTAATATTCGTATTATAAACAATATCATTAATAGTATAAGTCATACGGATTCTAAACCCTGGGATTAATATTATAAACAATAATATTATAAATGTTAAGACTAATATATCAATCCCTAATTTTAATATATTAAACCCCAAGTTTATAAACCCTAAGATTAATATTATAAGCCATAAGATTAATATTAAACCCTAAGAGTAAGATTACAAATACTATGATTAATATTACATACTCTTAGGATTAATATTATAAATAGTTACGATTAATACTAGAAACTCTGGCACCCGGATGCGGGTGTTAATGGTTGCATTTAAGTCGAGTTGAAGCCCACGCGCCGAGGACATGATGCCACACTGCAGACAGGTGGTCGCCATGGGCTCCGGGCTGGTTTCTGCTCAAAAGGACTTAACGAGCCTTAATGGCTCTTCAATGCAGTGGTCTATCCAAGGTTCAGCTAACAGTTATCTTGTCATGGCGCAAATATTCCTCATTCTGTGTCTGCAGTTCGGCTCTGGTTCTGGAGATTTCGTGGTTCAGGTTAACATGGAGGAGGGAGGCTTTGAGGGCAGCATAGCCACCCTGAAGGCCTTCCCCTGCCCAATTCTTGCTGGGTGTTCTCGCTTGGCTCAGGTGAATTTGTCGGTGGTAGTTGGGTTGCAGGGCCATCGGAGTAACAGGTCTCGCGAAGTTCTTCTGGGCATCCGAAGGAATAAGGCCGTTAAGCTCCGCCTTGGTTTTATTATGGCTCCGCGTGCAGGGTATCGTAGGCCTCGCAGGGGTGGTAATTCGGGGCAGCAAGGCGGCACTAGAGAGAGTGGCCATTCAAGCCCGCGGCGAATCTCTCCTCTGGCCTGTGCCTCGCCACCCTACGGCGGTTCGGAGAACTCTGATTCTGATGTAAGTAATGCAGTGTAGACTGCGACTCTTTATTACTTCCGCAAGAGGAACAAACCGGTTGTTAAGGCCATGATAACAGTCATTTTTGCTGAGGAGGATGAGGAGGAAGGAAGCTTGGAGGCTGACATGGAGCAAAAGACACCCCCCTCATCGGACAACACTTCCAAGCTTAAGGACAGTCCCTACAGCCTAGAATTACAGAGTAAGATGGACAAGGAGAGCACCTTCGGTTACTCAGCTGAGTAGACGGAAGCATTACAAGAAATCAGCAGCCTCAAAAGGAAAGAGCCCATGGTTACTTCTGAGGGTCCTTCAGAGGCTCAAAGGGACACTCATAACAGCAGGCCTTCCTCTCCTCAGAGCCAGACAAAGAATGAGGCGTCTGAAGACTCGTTTGATTATACATTGTACCTCAAATTGCCGCCTGGTATTGAACGTCTTGAAGATATTCCAGTTGGCATGGAGGTAACTTGGGAGCGTGACCCGGTTCCTGCAGCAGAAGATCGCAAGAAGCGCACGCAGGAACGAGAAGCTGATGCGCGGAAGAAGCAGGGCAGTTAATGGCAGATGAGTCTTGGGTAAGCCTGATCTCAGGCGCTCAATGTTTCTTTCTTTTTGGCTTAGTTTTTGGTAGGGTGGCGAGCAGCAAATGACAAAATGTTGGCTCGAATTCTGTTGCTTGTAATGGGTCTTGGGGTCTGGGTTGATTTCCAGTTTCTCTGTTTGTCTAAGTCGGTCTATGTCTGTCTATGTCGGTCTATGCTGAAATACAAACCATCTCTCTTGGTATTTTTTGTAATCTCTAGCCTGTACATGTAGACATTTCAGGTTGATGAGGAAAGCTTTGTCAGAGAGCTGCACACTCGCTCTCAGAGGTTTACACCTCTTGTAAATAATTTTTTTGATTTCTAATATATTTAGTTTAGCCTTTGCTAAGCAAAAAAAAATACTAGAAACTCTGGCATTAATATTATAAACCCTTGTGATTATAACCCAATTATTAATTCTATAAACCTTAGGATTAATATTATAGACCCTAATGTTAATATTATAAGACCTAGAATTAATATTATAAATTGTAGGGATTATAAACCCTAAGATTAATATTAAACCCTAAGAGTATGTTGTAGTGGCTACAACCACCCTCCAAAAATTTTCTTTTTCTTTAATTTTGGAGCCCCCCAACTGAAATCTTAGCATCTTGTCTTGCACTACCTAGGTATTGGTGTTTTCATCAAGTTTATGTTTTATTGTACATATTGTTTTTTCTTACTCTCCTTGTTGATTAACCACAAGCTGACCTCCTCTGAATTGGCTACAATCTCATTCTTGCATTGCTTTGGCAATCTACATAGTTCTAAAGGGCAACCAACCTTTCTTCCCATAAATGTGCAGTGATGCCTGACAATGAGATTCGGCTCCAGAAATGCATAGTACAACTTAAGAGTGAACTTTGTCTCCAGAAATGTGTAGATTCGGCTGGAAGCTTGTATTTAGGTAGGAAATTATGCAGAGAATGAGAGGCAGCCAGAGCCACTTAGCCCAGGAATTACCCAGAAGCATTCTTTTAGCTATTCCTCGATGCATGTATCGGTAAGTTGTTCAATTCCCTCTAGGGTTGTGAAATTTATCCATGCATGCATGGAAAACCTTCCTAAAAAAGAAAAAAATCATCCCTAATTAATACAGATCTAGTTTTAGCAATTCGAGTTACACTTGAGTTAATTTTAGAAACTACCACCTCTCGTCATTTTTTTATAGATTTTTGCCCTTCCCGTCATAAATCCTAAATCGATAAAATGTACTTAATGGATGTCACTAGAGCTCATTTTCACATTTGATCTTGCATCTCTGGCACTCTCGAGGTGTATAGGAACCTTCAAAATATTCAACGCAACTTTTCTCGGTAACTTTCACTTTTCTTATGTTTAGTATCTTTTTTGGTCGCTTTTATTTCCTTGGCTTGTGTGAGTTTTGTTTTACCTACTTTTTGAATGACCACTAGCATTTTGATTTTCTTTAGATGGTAGAAGTGGTTTTTAAAGTTTTTGATTTCCTTTCTTAAGCATCACATGCATAACCAAGTTTTACCACTAATAGTCGTCGTTGCAATGACTCTCCCTGCAAGCTTCATTGTTTATTTGGTTGATTGATTCATTCATTTTTTTATTGCATACATCACTATTCACTTATATCTACACCATCCTTTTCTCATGCATTTAGATCTACTCATTTTCAAGTTTGTCTTGAGCATATCTGGGCTACCTTGGCTTGGATCTAGTTCTTCCCAGCATGCACTATGCATTTATAGATCTCATAGATCTACCCTGGCTCCAGGAATTGCGTAGAGGCTGCTAGTGATAGGATCCAACTATGCTATGTGTATTACCAGGAGACATTCCAAGGGTCTTGTCCTCTAGGATTGCGTAATGTTCATTCCCAAACATCACCAAGAGATATTGAACTGCACATTGCACAGTTCTAGTCCTCATCAAGCCAAACCAGACTTTTCTTTGTGCAGTTCTAGTCATTAAAACCTCTCACTAGTAGTTAGGACTGCACATTGCATATATCCAGTTGACTCTTCCTCACCTCTGAAAGTTATAATTGTGAAATATTTCCCAGCAATTTACAAGTTTGTTACATGTTCGATCCTCACAGTGCTTCTTTATTTTAAGATGGCATTTGCATTCCATCAGTGTCCTCTCTATCTTTAGGTACAATAGTTGTTGAGAAAATTCTCAACAATACAGGAAACATGGGTTCAAAGAGAGCTAGTTCAAAGAATAATATACAAAGAATCACTCGAGAAGTAGTTAAATAGGTGTCAACAAACTTGCCAGTTTATATAGGCACACAGTTTTTCATAATGAAGGACAGTGAGGATTCCATGGCATGGAATAAAGGGAATATTTCGAGGGAGTTTCAAGGAATATTTGGAAGACTAAGTTTATGTCAAAATCCATAAGTCATGATTTCACAGGGTTTCATGTAGGTAACCCTCCTTCCCATGTGTAAACATCACTCACTCGATTGTCTACATGTCGATCCTGAGATGATGACATTAAGGAGTGCTAGTGGAACAACTTGCTACCTTCAGGATGGAAAACTGTTGTAAGATGTATCACTTTCCACAGTTGGTGAACCACATGGATACACCCTTCAATACTCCCAACAAAAATGTGAACACTAGATAAATCATGAAGTGTTGGGTGAAAGAGCCATCAAATTTTATGGTGACACCCAGCCAAGTCTATAAGACTAAGACAGCTAGGAAGGCCTACCAACTCATTGTCATCTTTTCACATGTGTGGTTAAGAGAGCACAGACACCTCTCCGCAGTGTTGGGTGGTTGTGCTAAATCAATTGGAAAATGTAGGAAGGCCATTCTACTGGTCAGACATGTTGTCTCTTCAGTTGAAAGTGCATGTGTCTAATGTCTAGAATCTGCCTAAGCACGAGCAAGAGAGTTTTTATAAGTTTGTGTACATGCTTGATGTAATATGTTCCCAGTAGTAGTTTACTGGCATGGGTTAGAAATGGACACCATTATATGATGATGTGTACATCTATTGCAAGTTTCCATTTGAATGCATCTACCCAGGATTCATAGTGAGGATATCTAATAACTTCATCACCCCAGTTAAAAGATGATATTTGAACAATATCCACCTTGCATGTCCCAAGAAGTGATGCAGAAATTTCTTAACATTGCGGATTGGTATGCCTCATCTAGTGGCACCTTCATTAGGATGCTTGGGAGAGAGAAGACCTTGCATGTGCTACCAAGGTTTTCCATGGATAAGTTGGTCATGCAAGAGGTTGCGTATGACATCTCCATATGTTTATCAATAAGACTTCATAGGAGGAAGAAGGCACCATAGCCTACTCTCCCTTTGTAGATTTGATTGTATGAGATCTGAAGCTTGGAGGATGTGGGTGTTGAGTACGAGGACATGAACAAGTTTGATTTTGGTACTAAGAGTTTTAATCCATATGATCCCCACTGCATATCCGAGAACCACTGTTTGAAGTTCTATCATCCATGGATGTAGGGGGTGTGTCATTGGCCAGAGGAATATCCTTGCAGGTATTGCTACAACTCCTCTAGGCTTAATGAATGAGTTAGCATCGCTATAGAATGGAAAGAAGATTTGCAGGTAGCAACACCATAGGAAGTAGCAACAATAGTAGGAGTGAGCAGGAAATTGCTGCAAGACAAAGGAAAGGGGAAGATTGTCAAGAGCACAGAGGCTGAGAAAAGCTACAAGTTCATAGAATATCATGTGTTTGAGAGTGTAGCTTTGGAGATTATTGCAAAGAGGAAATAGCACGAAAGGAGAGTATAATAGAGGAAGAGAGGTAAGAAAAGGTTGGAAGATGCAGAGAGGAAGTTGCAGGAAACAAAAAAGAAGATGAATGAAGAGCAGGAGCTAAGAAGGAGAGAAAGGTAAGAGAAGAGGAAACATGAACAGGAAGATAGGAAAGGTGAAATGCAAAGAAAATTGCATTGATACAGGTTAACGAATTAGAGAAACCAACAGATGAAGAAGAGGTTGAGTAGGTGGAGGTTGGAGAACTTTCTAAGCATATTAAGAAGATAGTTGAAGGAAAAAATATGGAGTTGTAATAATAGCCAGAGGACCAAGGAACCGAACTCAAGCCAAGAGCATTTGAGTCACCCAAAAGTCTCTTCAACCTCCAGAATTATGTAACACCTCTCCCTCAAGTACTAAATTATTGTAATCCTAAGCTATGTTAAAGCTAGTTGTGATATCCTCCCTTGTGTGCTAAATGTTTGTAAACCTAAGCTGGGTTAAAGCTTGTTGTGATACCATCCTTTGTGGGTTAAACTATTCCAAACCTAAGCTGAGGAAAGCTGGGTGATATGTGACATGAAAAGAAAATGTTTTATCAAACAAATTAATAAAACAAATCACTTGGATGGTGGAGCACCAAGAGAGAGTAGATGCTTGTCAAATCCAATGAGGAGTAGGATAGAGATGAATATTTAACGATAAATCTTCTAGATGTGATTCTAGATAAGATTGGATGGATTGCAGATCCATTGGATGGATAGGAGATAAAGGTACATTGGAAATAAAATCTTTGCTGGAGATAAAGGCAATTAGTTATGTGGAAAAGCATCATGGGAGACAAAGACGAGATTTTCTAGAAAAGACCTAGGCAAATGGAAAAATCCATAAAGTGGGATGCCAATAATGGTAGGTAAATCATGAAAGATGATATTAAATACCCAGTGCATCGATCAATTGAGGACAGTTGATCCTTGGCAAGATCTTCAGCTTGGGGGGAATCAGAGGTGATTCATGGCTAGGTGGTGGTGCTCCTCCCTCCAAGTGAGATTTAGTTGGTGTCATTTGCATGGAATCGTTCTATGTTGACTCTTACTGTCTCTCTCTATGTTATAGTTTCCAGTTTTCTTATGAGAATATTTTCATAAGTTTCTATTATTGTTCCAGCTTTTCTATGAGATGATTTCTAAGTTTCCTCACCATGAGAATGTCGTGTGAATTACATAGGATTATGTATTAATACACTTAATGTTGTTTCCCTCTACTTTGATGAGACTCACTTGCAGGGTATGGGTTCTATATTAGTCATTACTTGTTATGAAGTTAAAACGTTTAGCTCAATTATGTTGATGGTTGATTTCTTATCTCTATATTTATGGTTAACTCATATAGCTCAGTTGCATAGATAAGGAGTTATTTGTATGGAAATCATTGATTTGTTATGTATCTAACTTTTAATGTATATGAGAAATGGTGGAATTAGGGTAATTAGTTGTTGATACTGGTGTCATAGCGTTAGCTTTCTCATGATCGACTTGCATGTGACATAAATGAATTTACATTTTTAATACCCATGCATGGTAGCATCTTGCACATAATTAGATTACATGTGCTAATGTATTACTATGAAAGTGATGGCAGTATTATACATATGACCTCTTTTACATTTAAGAATAGATTTAGTAGTGGAAGCAACATGGTTATGCTCGTATTATGTATGAATGTGTGAGATGACTATGGATTCTCTAACTGATCGCATTACATCCAATACAGAGATATGGTATACTCATAATGCTCTAAAGTAATATTTGCTTATGCATACTCACCAATTGAGGAAATAATGATTCACATTTTATGACTAATGGGTTAAGTGTTTGTGTTGCATGTGTAACTAGTATGCATGGGAATGAAAGGTTGGTCAATAACGTAAGGTACACTACAGTGATCATGAAACTGATGTCTAGTAGTGCTAGTGAAGCTTTAATCATATTTTTTGATAGGATTCCTACCATCACAATTTTAATTGCTTTTCACATACAACAGACATGTTAACAAATCTAAGATTCCATATAGGAGAACCAGTAAAACAATTAATGAGAAATTTGTACTATGGCAATATGGTTGAGGAAATTTTAGAAGACAAGATCTGCAAGGAGGGGTAAAGCTTTAACTGTGAATGAACCCAAAATTTTGAATTTATGGGTCCTGGAGGCTAAATTCCTAGATAGGCTTAGGAGGTTCATTACAAATGGTATCAGAGGTCCAATTTAAAACACTGTGATCTATGGATCAATCCACCTCCGTCCTAGAATTCATGTCTCATAGACGTTAAGTGGATTTTCACAATTAAGGGAAATTTTGATCTAGGATTAACAATAGTAATATTTCCTAAATTACTTGTTATCTATGAGATAACTAATTGCAAAAAGGGTTGGTTATAAAAAAATAACCTGAACCCTATAAAGCATTGAAATCAGAAATTAAACCTCATTAAAATTTAGCCCAAAATCTTAAAAGATTTACTGTAAGGTGAAAGGAATAACTTATATATAAAATGAAGAATCTGTTGATTAAAGAGAATAAGGTGATTTCGATATACATTCATAGTTTTAGAAAATTGGATTTACTGTAACAGTTAATTCCTAACAAATCCTAGACTTTACAGGAAGGTAGGGTTTTAATGAAATCGGTGGGTTCAAGGACCAAGTACTAAAAATTTCCCAACCGAAACTTGTAATGTTAAGTAGAGAATGGAGGTTTTGTATGGTTAGGGCTTCATCCTGAACAAGATGATATGGTATGCTTGTTCAGATCTTAGAACAAGAGGAATATCGAACAATATGACAAATGAGCAACATGGTGTTAATTTGATGGGCTGGATTTATTAGAATACAATGATCAGAACTACATGGAGAGGAATCATGGGAAGATCTACTATCAGGACTACAAAACGAGGCATGGGGATGAGGCTTCTGTGCATGTTATGCAGACAACTAGGAGTTAACTCTTATTGCATTCTGGAGAGAAACCTGAAAAATTAGGTAAGTTAATCATGTATATATTTACAGGAACATGTAATTCAACATATGCTTGCTCATTCCTTCTGGCTTGGTGATGCAGGCATGGTTGTGATGCTTGTTCCTCATGCGGTGTCATACTTTCTTGAATGGGTTAGAATTTTTTGGGACGTGGTTACATTTAACCACGACTATGGCATTAGATTCTAAAAGAAAAAGTATCACCTTCTAGATGGCATAACCATAAAGTCACCTCTCCAATTTGTCGTTGAATGCTATCATACACATGAATTTGATGGTAATCCACTAGCCCCTACGCAAAAATTAGAAGGTGGGAATTTTGGATGGGGTTCATTCCATTACCCATATGGATTTAGATATGCTTAACCTTATCCATAGTTTTGGAAACATCTGTCAAATCTTGGTTGCACTTCTTACATGCAGTTACCTGAGCTCACGGAGGATGTAAGGAACTGGATAAGGGTCTTCGAATTTTCTGGTGGAGGTGAATTCTGCAAAGGGTCCAGTGAGATTTTAACAATCCTAAATAAAGGGAAAAATCAAGAAATGGAAAGAAATCAACAACAAACAAGATTTTGCATTGTGATTTTGCATACGACCTGTCATGAGTAAAACACAATGAAACCGCAACTATTTTTGTTTCCACTGCGCCACAGATAGATATGGATAGTAGTTACCATAAACATGTCAGGATGGATGTGTTTGGAATGATTTTTTCATGAAGGATCCGCCAAAAGTTGTGATTGTTGTTTATTTGATAAAGACTATTGTTTCATTTGAAATACTTATTTCAACCTATTTCACCATAGTTCGGAAGTTGAAGCATGGCTATTTCTTTCTTAATAACAAGGGAAAATTCTTATCCGTTAATTGGAAGCATTGGATAATGATTATCCTCATGCACAATATAGATTTATTAGCGCTCGAAGTATCCATGTGATCAACATATTGTTTTATTTTCTAGGATAATGTTTACCTTTATGGTTAAGGTGTGCTTATCCTCAATAGGTAATAGCTATGCATGTCCAAATAATTTCTGTGACAAAAAAAAAGTGTGGAAAGTAATATATGTATATTGCTTTCGACGGAAATATGTACTAGCATCCTTTGTGATCCTTGCAAGGGAAGAGAATGAGTGTTTTGGGACTTTGGTGAAGGTTAGAAGATTAATGTACAAATTTGGAGTAGGTGATCTTATTGATATTATTCCTCTTGCAGAACTATGAATCGGTTCACTTGATCTGTGTAGGTCAGATCTAGATAAATGGAATAATGGATTTTAAAATTTCAAGCCTATTTTATATACCCATTTTTTTTTGTCTTGAGAGTAATATTAATGTGCCTGGAGTCCTCACCATTAAAAGGGACCCAAGCCTTACTCTTTTTATATGTTACATTGTATTTTTCAACGACAAATGATTGTAATAATGGAAGAAATAGGTAAATAGATGTCACTGACTTAGGAAATAACATCAGCGGATCCTCGTTACTAAGATGTTTGATTGATGTCACTGGTAAAAAGTATGAAGTGAATTTGACTAACAACATGGAATATTTAAAGGGAAGGAATAAGTAATAGGGTACTTAAATCAAATCGTATCATTCAGTTATGTTCTTTCTTAATCATATAAATTTCAAATGGTAGGTTGTGACTGTTAGTAAGTGATGTGGACTTAAATGGGGAAAGAGGGGTATAGTAAATTTTTCTTTGTGTATTTGAGTAGGATGACTAGGTATAATTATTGATGTTCCAACTGGAATAATAGTTAAGATGAACAGTTCGGTTACTATGCTTAATTTTTTGCTAAATAACCTTCCTTGCACAAATTTCTATGGTATTGCAAACTAGTGGCCGACACTTATATTTCATGATCTAGCAGCAAGGAAAATGAAGAATAACATAAACAACAATCATGTTATTAATGTTAATAAGTTATATGAAGGAATCATAATAATAACATAAAAACAAACATGTTATTAATGTTAATAAGTTATATGAGCTCCCACTATAGTAAGATAAAAAAAAATGAACCTTTATTGGGTTGCTTGGATTATATTAATTCTTGAATGTTATATTTTATCTCTTACTACATATATGATATATGTGCTTACTATAAGCAACAAATTAATGTATATGTGCATTCATGCATTAATGATTCTCACGACTAAAAATAAATTTAAGATATATCGTCGGGCTTGAGGAGTGATCGAGAAGGCCATTATATAAAAATCATTAGAACTAAGTTACTAGTAACCATGATGTACAAGTGATAAGTATGATTATGGTACTCAAGGAGTGAATAAAGAATTCTAATAGTGTAGTGTAACACTAATCATTGAATATGGCTATGATTGTGGATATAAAATGTTATAGTTTTTTAATTCAAAAGTAATGATGATGTGAGATAGCAAGGAGGCTCACATGTGCTGAGGTCATAGTGAATATAAGTATTGTCTCACTTTATTGCTGCAACCGGAACAAACATTTGATGTATATGGGATTATATAGTAAATACATTGTAATTGATGATGTTGTTAGCAATTCTCTCATAGAAAGCGACAAAATATTTATAATTTATAGCCATTTCTATCTTGTTCCATGTCGACTCTATGAAGAACTCTCAATAGTTAGTGATGAGCGTGGGTTAATCATCATAATAAAAAGGCCACTGTTGATATGTACCACAATAATTCATTGTCGAAATGACCCATATGTGTTATAACAATAATTCATCTATAGACAAATTTTCTACCTCTAATTCTAGTTTATTTTAGAGGGTTGAATTTCATGTAAATATCCAAAATAGTCATACTTGAGCATGTGGAGATTGTGGTATCGAAAGTGAAGGAAAGATGCATGTATATGCATGATAGAAAGTAGATGTACATAAAAGGAAACTTGGGCACAATTAGTATTATGAATGACGAAGAGAAATTAGAAAGTTTGTTTAAAACTTTTAACGCAATTTATACCATTGGATCAACATCCCAAACCATGAAATGAACCGGTTGATGAATCATGTGGAAAACTATATTGGAATTGATTGTTACAATAGGTAAGAGATTTAAATGGTGATTGGTACAATTGTGGTATAGATGCATGGCTAAATAAAATCACCTAGTCCTAGAAAATGAGATTAGATAATAAATGAAACTATGGTTGTATCATTGTTGCATTATTGTGTAATGATACATATACCCATGCATTGTCATGAATTGTATGTGTTACCATAGTCTGGCTGACTGGTCATTAAGACAAAAATGTTTTAAAATGGATCATGCTTAATATCCATGCACAGTAATGAGTCATATGAATCTTCCATGTAAGCACTTCCTAATGAATTCTAGTATTGATGAAATAAAGTAAAAGTCATTGCTCAAGAATCATAAAGATGTTGGTTACACCAATGGCTAGTAAGGGGGAGTTGTTGTTGTATTGTGATAGAATGTATGTTTTTTTTCTATGATTGATGTTGGGCATAGTTGTGATTTGAAGAATCAAGGTTATGTTGCTATGAATGCTTACAGATACGCATAACATGTAAGAATTTGGTTTTTCTTACATGCAGGGGATTTGAGTTGCTTGAACTATATTGATAGAATACATGCTTGGGGTTGTTATATGCCAATAATATATATGAAAAGTCTACATGACTATGTTAGGAGTCATGCCAGACAAAGAAATCGAAGGTTATTAATCTTACTGAGAGGAAAAATCTTATAACCAAAAATGTTATAACATGCAATAGGGAGAAAATGCCTTAAAAGTAATGTTGTTTGATTTTGTTAAAATTAATAACAAGTAATGCATATGGGTGGGAGATATTATTGCTTGAGTGGCACACTTACATATGTCTCCTTCATGAATACAAGAATCACAAATTCTCATAAAACTAGAGTACGATTCTCTGAGATTAAACTATGGTCATCATGCTATAAAAACAAAAAAAAAAACTTATAAATGGTATAATTGCTAAGTATTATGCCAAGGTAAAGGATGGTGAAAACATGTTATAGTATAAGGATATATAACCAAAAAAAATTGGGATTTCAATGTTATTCATTCTTCAGTTGGAAGAAAGTATGGTTAAAGGGGAAATTTAACTTAAACCGATTTCCAAGACATATGCCTCTTTTGAAGGATATGCATAATAAAGCCTATAAGTATCCTTGAGTGAAAACTATAGTAATTGATCAAGTAGCACAAATGGTATGGACCACTAGGTCAATTAAATGATATTTAACAATCTATTTAAATAGATCGATAACATAATTTGTACCAGGCAATTTTGAGAGGATCATTTATTGGATTGCGTTGATGAGGTGTCTCAAAAACATAAGGAAATGTTGCCTAATTCAAAGAAGAATTCATAAAATAGATAACTCATCTCTTGGTAAAGGGTATTTTAATGTTAAGGATTAGCTAACATGTAAATACATTGATATCATAAACACTTGCAACTAAAAGTAGTAAAAACTTTCATGTAAACTACACTGAATGATGCATGGCCAACATGATTTCGAGGCATAAAAAGGAAATAGTAAAACATATGAGATGAATTAATGGTCTGATTAATATTAAAATTCAAAAGCTATGAGTTAATAGTCTGCTTTAGAACATTAAGAAGAAGGCATTATTAACATGAACATATTCATGAATACAATACTATGTGACTGATATCTGGAATTAATTTACACTTGACATAAAACTTTCTTAATTACATAGATGAACCATGATCATAAAAATTCCTTGAAAACTGAACACAGTTAAAGATAAAAGAATGTTGGTATGATACTAAAATGGTGGAAAAAAATGTGGATAAAATGTCATGCAGGTGATACTATGAGGATGGTATTATAGGCTATACCACAGATGGACTATGTACAACAGTACATATAGAACCGAATGATGACATATGCTACAAGGTTGAAAAACGAAATGTGTATTAGTGTGTATAAATTACCTTGTGTGCAGTTATGTATAGAGTCATTGGATATATGTTTGGCCAAGAAAACAAACCTGGAGGTTACCCAGATGAAGGAAAGTATGTTTGGTATAAGTAACTGTGGTTAATCGTAGTTTGGAATACATACAATTACGATGAATATATATATGATGAAAATATATTGTTATGTGAATGATAAATATATATTGTTATGTGAACTAATATTTTATGACCTTACATGCATATCAATGTGGAAAATATGCTAATTGATGTATTGTATGTAGAGAGACTACAAGAATCAGGTGTTCGATAAGAATACAAAAGCTTGAAATAATGCAAGTAGAGAACATTCATTATTTAGATAAAATAAATGATAAGCAATAACTGCTTTAATAATATTAAGTAACAGATTATGATATTTATCATAGTTAAACTTTTGCATCTATAAATTCTCACAAATGGTTTGAAGAAAATGTTACAGGTAGCTACAAAAGGAGAGGACTCCTTCAAACCGATGTAGATATGGAAGGAGAGGCATTGGGATCACTCCGTGTGACTGATGCACATTAGGAAAATTGCATTAGATGGAAGAGCCATGAGAGCTATTGATTCAAAAACCAACTACATGTGAACGAGAATATGATGTAGTGATACACTGAGGATGGTGTAAAATTTAAGGGGGGGAGTATGTAACACCCCTCCCTTGAGTACTTAATTATTGTAAACCTAAGTTAAGTTAAATCTAGGTTTGATATCTTTCGTTGTGTGTTAAATGTTTGTAAACCTAAGCTATGTTAAAGCTAGGTGTGATACCCTCCTTTGTGGGTTAAACTATTCTAAACCTAAGCTAGAAAGCTAGGTGATATGTAATATGAAAATAAAATGTGTTATTAAACAAATTAATAAAATAAATCACTTGGAGGGTGGAGCACCAAGAGAGAGGAGATTCTTGCCAAATTCCATGAGGAGTAGGATAGAGACAAATATTTCATGATAAATCTTCTATATGTGATTCTAGATAAGCTTGGATGGATTGCAGATCCATCAGATGGATGATAGATAAATATCCATCGGACATAAAAGATTTGCAGGAGATAAAGGTAAGATTTTATGTGGAAAAGTGTCATGGGAGATAAAGATGAGTTTTTCTAGAAAAGACCTAGGCAAATGGAAAAATCCATAAAGCAGGACGCTGCTAATGGTAACTAAATCATGAAAGAGGGTATTAAATACCCAGTGCATCAATGAATTGAGGACAGTTGATCCTTGGCAAGATCTTTAGCTCGGGGGGAATTAGAGGTGATTCATGGCTAGGTGGTTGTGCTCCTCCCTCAAAGTGAGATTTAGTTGGTGTCATTTGCATGGAATGGTTGTATGTTGACTCTAACTCTCTCTCTCTGTTATAGTTTTTAATTTGTTTATGAGAATATTTTCATAAGTTTCTATTATTGTTCCAGTTTTTCTATGAGATAATTGCTAATATTCCTCACCATGAGAATATCACGTCAATTACATAGGATTATGTATTAATATACTTGTTGTTATTTCTCTCTAATCTGATGAGATTCACTCGCATGGTATGGGTTCTATATTAATCCTTACTTTTTATGAAGTTAAAACATTTAGCTCAGTTATGATGATGGTGGATTTATTATCTCTATATTTATGGTTAACCCAAGTAGCTCAGTTGTATAGATAAGGAGTTATCTGTATGGAAATAATTGATGTTTGATGTATGTGACCTTTAATGTATATGAAAAGTGGTGGATATAGTAATTAGTTGTTGATACTGGTGTCACAGCTTTAGATTTCTCATGATCAACTTGCATGTGGCTTGAATGAATTAACAACTTTAATACCCATGTAGGGTAGCATATTGCACATCATTATATCACTTGTGCTAACGTATTACTATGAAAGTGATGGCAGTATTATACATATGACCTTTTTTACATGTAAGAATAGAGTTAGTAGTGGAAGCAACATCGTTATGTTGGGATTATGTATGAATATGTGAGATGACTATGGATTCTCTAACTCGTCATTTACATCCACTACAGAGATATGGTATGCTCATAATTATCTAAAGTAATATATGCTTGTGCATACTCACAAATTGAGGAAATAATTATTCCCATTTTATGACTAATGGGTTAAGGGTTTGTGTTGCATGTATAACTAGTATGCATGGGAATAAAAGGCTAGTCAATAATGTAAAGTACACAAGAACGTTCATGTAATTAATGTCCACTAGAGCTGGTGAAGATTTAACCAAATTTTTTGATAGGATGCCTACCATCACAAGTTCAATGGTTGATCACATACATCATACATGTTAACGAATCTAAGATTCCATATAAGAGAACTACTAAAACAATTAATGAGAAATTTGTACTACGGAAATATGCTGAGGAAATTTTAGAAGACAATATCTGCAAGGAGGGGTAAAGATTTAACTCTAAATAAACCCCAAATTTTAAATTTATGGGCCTTAGAGGCTAAATTCCTAGATAGGCTAAGGAGGTTCATTACAAATTATAACTAGTCACGAGCGAGCAAGGAGAAGTTTTCCACCTTGATGATGCTCTAGAGATGGACGTGTACAACATTTCATTTAATGGGTCATGAAAAATGATATTATAGGCACGAAGAAAGCATCTCACGGATGATCATGCATCACCTGCACACATAGAGGAAAGGGTGGTTGTGGCAGATGTTCGAAGACATCCATCTACCATAGACGATGTTTCTAAGGCTTATGCAGAAGCCACGATTCCAACGGTCAAGTGCTTGATCGAAGAGAATGGTCGGATGAAAAAGGAATTGCAAGAGGCCAACTAGAGAACAAATTAGTTCACAGGGTTCACTATGGAAGAGATTAAAAAATAAATGGTTGCTAAAGTATTGACTCTTAAGACCGTCATGCTAAAACTGTATGGCAGGTTTTTCATCGCACACAAGGTGGTTATCGATCTGCATGGTTGTCAGCAACAGTGCATGAATATAGCTGAAACTCTCAAAGACATCCAAGCTTCTATCACAAATGTATAGGAACAGACAATGAGGTACAAGGGATGCCCACTTTACCTGCAGAAGATGATGAAGTTGTAGGCAAAGCTAGAAAAAGCATGGATTCAGATGTTGATCTCAAATTATGAGAAGCTCCCTCCACTCAGCACCAGCATTGTGGCTTCCTATGCATGGTTGTTCAAGATTCTAGATGTCATAGTGTGAATACAAAATATCCCTTCAATTGTAACCCTCACTGAAGTCGTGAAGAAGAACCAAGTCTTACTCGAGGTCAAGAGGTACATAGAAAAGTTGGTGAGAGAGGCTACCAGCAATGACTTGAATTTCAGTGCAGATAACATGCAAAAGTACATCGGTTTTCCAACCACACTCATGCTTTAGGATGACTTGGATAGAGGATTGAGAACCATATACCCAAAATCCATAGAGGCAAGAGCCTTCTTCGAGAAATACATTACCAAATAGTACGATGACATAATAATGCAGTACCATGCTTGGTATCAGTTCATCACCGAGGACGATCAAGAGGATGTTGTTGATTTGGTCTCTCCCAAAGACCCCGAGTGATGTTATTTGTCTTCTTAGGCCGACCCAAGCCTATTTTGTCCCACATGGCTATATGTGGAAATTGTATTATCATTTGTAAAAATATTGTAATTGAAATTGCA
Source organism: Pinus taeda (assembly GCA_000404065.3). Classification (NCBI taxonomy): domain Eukaryota; kingdom Viridiplantae; phylum Streptophyta; class Pinopsida; order Pinales; family Pinaceae; genus Pinus; species Pinus taeda. The sequence continues at coordinate 156,384 of APFE030822650.1, read as the reverse complement.
AGTGTCATTAGTGGAATCTTGACTCTTACTATGTAATGCAAAGAGTCATGAGGGTAGTCCAAGAGTGAAAGGGGAATTTCAAGGGTCACCCCACACTTTGTTGTATATAGAACTTCATAACTCATAGTAGAGGATTTTGAGAAACAATCTTTTGCCTAGGCATTTCTTAGAGAAGGCTTAGATAGTATTGTGCGAGTCTTGGCTTCTCCACAACGTAGAGTGAGTACATCTCTTTAGAGGAGTAGGCAGTGTTGACTGTAATGTTCCACTATTGGGGCTAGTGGTTATTAACGGTGTATGTATGGATGGAACTTTCACTTAATAATATAACTGAGCCAATTCATTTTCATGCATACGTTGTTATTGTAGTTCGATTATTCTCGTTACTTTAGCAATGTATGTTATTTAACTTACACATTTGGGTATGAACTATTTTTTATGTGATTGTATGAATCTTTTTGAAGATGTGTTGTTGAGTTAAGTCGTCACATTGGATTGTGGACTATTCCTCTTCTAGCCTGTGATGTCATTTCACTCGTGTGCTCCTTTTAAGCTATGTACTATTACAGGCTTCTAAAGGACACACATCCATTTCCCCCTTTGTGTGTTAGAACCCCCATACATCTCACTTGACTCACTACAAGGTCAAACACTTGCTTCTGACAAAGTTATGACACTTACCTTTGCACACTATCGCAGTCAAGGAAATACTTTACTAGCCACTGTTGGGACTCCTAGTCAAGATGGTCTAAGGTCTAGTTGGGACTTCTTATAGGGGAGATCCCCTAACATGTTGGCAGGTCCAGTACTGTCAACATTTTTGGTGCTAGAAGGAGGGCCAGATGACAAGCTGAGCCTTCTAAGTCTGTTTTAAATCTCTTCACACCATCCATGACTTACATTACAATATCAACTCTGATGTGTTTTTCTCTTGCACATGATTTCAAAGTGTTGGATGACGTCATCAATGACTTCTCATGAATCAAGTATAATGGTGAAGGCGGAGCATCCCTGTTGAGACACATAGTTTCCTTCTTAGGCTTCTTTGAAAGGAATGAATTTCCCTTGGATGGCATTTCCTGTGGGTTGTTTGCTTACATGTTCGAAGGGCATGTTGATAAATGGTTTCACACATTGCCCACAACCTTTGTTCAGTTGTATGATTACATGATCAAAGTGTTAATCCATGGTTTCTATCATTATGACCATAAAGCACTCAACAAAAAAATTCTGAAATTATAGAAAGCACCTAATGAATCTATTGCGCAATTTGGGATCCCTTCTATAATCTTGCGTTTCAAATCCTTGAATATGAAATTGATTGGAAATTTATCAAATAGATATTTCAGTATCTTCTTCACATGTCTAAAAATCCACATGAAATAATTTGAACCCCTCCTAGCATACCTTGTTCTTAGAGCTTCCAAGCTTAAGACAGACAAGGTTATTGTCACAAGTGACCCTCCGTCCTCTTCTCATCAAACAACCCTAGCTTTGAAATACGAGGTGGGAGAAGTTACGAACCCATCTGTTGAACTATCACATCAACCCACCCCACCTGCTTTGAATATATGCATAGATTTGGATTGCAACACTAATGGTTGTCATGAGATTTTGTCTTCTCAACCTTCGTCCTATGGTTTCATTGATACTATGGATTGTAATGTGTTTTGCTCACCCATTCTAGACTCCACATTTGTTGTTCATGAGGATCAATTTGTCGACAGAGTTGGTTTTGACCAGCTAACCTGCGTTGTCATTTTTTATGAGTATGTGTGGGAATTTTAAGAAGAACTCGTGGTGGAGGACAACCTCCTTCCGTTCACACCTCATCTGATTTTTCCTGGAATCTTTTGCGATCCTCCCATCTCTTATTTTTCTTTTAAAAACTCATTTATAGATGTTTCTACTGATGATCATTCACAGGACAAACCAGTTTTCAGTTCGTTATCTGATTGTGGAAAGGACAAATATTTCATTCTAAATCCACACAATCTATCATTGTTTCCTTCCGGAAGTTTAGAGGGTGAAAAATTATGTTTCTCATCAACCCCTCTATATGATTCGTCAGATCATAAGAATGCCAAGGTAAATCTTGCATTTTATGATCATGCGCTTCATGATCCCTTCACCCCCTTCATTCGACCAATATTTTGTACACTTGATGCTGATATTTCTAAGCCACTGGTCTTTGTGATGAGCTTGATCATTTGGTAATTATATGGCCCTTAACTCACCTCCTAGCTTAGTCAAACCAAATATTCTCATAACCTATTGCATACTTTTGATTATATTTTTTTTATGAGATGAGTTGGAATTGGATATTTTTCTTTATGGTTTAATGTGCATTTAATGCAAGAATAAAGCATAAAAGCAAGGAATTTACACAAAGACCATGTTAAAAACTTAAATGGGACAAGGGATAGGGATTATAGGAGGTAAATCCTCCTCATTTACTAGCCCTCCATTCAAATATTCTGTTTCCATTATGATACAGGTGTTCTCCTTGATGGCAACTCACTCAGAGGTATGATCCAAATCACAACTCACTCAAATGAAAGATCATAGTGAAGAAAGTCAAGAGAAAGGTATATGCAAGTTAACCTTGATGGAAGTGTGTATACACACGGATTAGCAGAACAGAAGACACGTACACATACACATGCAATTTCACTAAATGAAAGGCGCGTACACGTTGGAAAACTAAGTTTTGGTCCATGGTATTTGGTCCGAAGTGTTGACCCCAAGTATTAGGTCCAAGGTATTGGTCCTACATGGTTTTGGACCATGGTATTGAGAGAGGCCTCAACCTATATAAGGAGAATATCATTAGGCCAAGAGGAAAAAGTGTGCAAGTGTACAAGGATTGAATATCTGATGAAGTGTGAGATCTAGTATGCTGGTTATGGGTTTGTGATGCTTAGTTTGATCTGAATCAAGGATGCACCTATGCAGTTGATGATGGATGATTGATCAAGATCATAAGGCTTGGAATGTATTATCATTATGTGGTTTGAACATGGATAGACTAGATCTGAACTATTGACACATGTTTTATTGTATGAATGTTATGATCTAGGTATGACTGATGTCTAGAACAACTACAAAGTTATGAGTAAATTTTTGCAGATCTGTACGCGGGTTGCCTTTGGTAAAAGCATGTATATACCCTGGTTTGGCTCATCATAGTAGCATATAAATTATGAGATATGATATTTGAAGTTGCAGTTGGATCTAGTTAATAATGTTCTGATGCACTAATTGAAGATCAACTAACTCAATAATAAGTTTACTGGATGTATGCTAGTTGCATTTAACACAGTTGCATATATACACGGATATCCTTAACTGAAGTAGCGTATATTAATCTGAGCAAGAAAATGAAAAGTGTTTAATTTGCTAATACTAATTCACCCCCCGTCTCAGTATTATTTTAAACATATTCCTCCATCATCTCGGAGTGCAAACAGAGAAATCATGAGGACTAGAAGGCAGCCAATCAAGTGAAAGACAAAGCACTGTTTTATCTCCAGTTCAGGAGCCAAGCCTCCCTAATTTTAAGGAAGTTGTTGGAGACTTCGGATATATGAGTAGAGTGGCCTAGGACCTCAATAGGATTCATATTTTTTATTGTAAAACTCTACTCTATTTTTCGAGTTGCAAGACTTGTGACTGTTTTGGATGAAATCCATTGTTTTGGTAATAAGAATGAGTTTTTTTTTTAGCTAGCACTGAGTTAACTCAGAGGGCTGGAGCTCTTGGGTTAGTGCCCAACCCTATCAGCCAAGGCTCCTATTTATTGTGCATGTATGATATTATAGATTCATAGTTTTATTGTTCATTTGCTTAATAGATGCATTTCCATTACAACAGTGTAGACTAGATTGGTTGCGTGATAGTTTGCTTCCATTTGTGCCTTCTATCAGGTAGCAGCTTAGCAAGGGGAAAAATCGATCACTGTAAGGTTTTCAGTAGGTTTCTCAACCTCCCTTCCTCCCTTTGGGATCATGACTTGAGAAAGGGACCCTTCAGCATCACCAAAAACACATATTTCTAGTTCTTCCATGAGCTTTGGAGTTTGTTGTCTTTGATTAAGTATTTGGTTCATGTTGTAAGGAATATTTCATTGTCATCTTTTTCCATCTCCATTTGTCCAATAATATCTCACTCATTCTTTCATTCTCTTCAAAAACTTTCTTCTTGCATAATATAGGGAATTGATACATTCTTTTCTAGTTTATGAAGATGTATCTTGTTGCATAGTTCTTGGAGGACACACATGTTTTAAGAAAAGTAGGTACTTCAGGAGGAGACCTAGGCTTCATCACTAGAAGCCATCTTCCACTTCATCCACCTTAGCTATCTCTTGTTCCACCATCACCCTCACTAGTTTTTTAATCATTTTTCATTGAAATTCCCCTAGATACATTGAGTGAATATAACCATCTATTATCTTAGATATTGACTCCTAAGTGATCCTAGACCTTCTAGCACCCCATTGCACTCATCAACCACTTTTTCCAAGCTTTCCAACACCTCCAACAGCTCACAATTAGCTCTTGGTTGTATCTTGTAGGTTTCCTGTAATTCCTACATAATCATCCTGTACTTTCTAGTATATCCTGTAGGTTTTCCTAAAACGACCTGTTTTGACGCGAAATTGATGGGAAACTATAGGAAGTAACACAAAGCCTCCTAGGACCCTTCCACACCATCCAACCACTTCATAAACGTTCTAGCAATCCTCCATCACCTTCCATTCACCTATCACATCCATAAGAACAATTAATTTGCATACTTGATTTTGCGTAAAGAACACAAAAAAAGTGAAAACAGATTTAGACTAGTTTTTTTGCTTATATACTAATATGGTTTGATTATCATTACTTCTATCGCTTAGATAGTAGCATTTGTTTAGTGTTGATTTAGAAATTCTGCTCAGCATAGCTATTTAAATGGTTAATTAAGATATGGTGTGATTTAGCATTACAGGTTGTTTTCTTCATTACTGCAGTAGAGTAGCTCTCTTAGAGTAGATTTTCTCTTCTTCCATCAAAAGATCAAGATTCTTCTAATTCTATAGAAGTCTGGCTCGGAACCCCTGGGGTCTCTTGCCGGACGAACAGGGACAACAGGTAGGATCTTCACCTTTACTTGTGCATACAACACTGTCACCCCCAAGTTTGTATAGACACCGGGTTGATAAGAAAAGTTGGTAGCCTAGGAGTTGCAGCATCCTTGCTGCAATACTGGCGCTCATAACTTTTAATGTTGTTCTCGGGGAGGCATCTGAGTAGAATGAGGTTACTTCTTTCTTTTCTTCTATTTCTTGTCTTCAATATTTTGTCGTTAGTTTATTTCTGCAAAAGTAATCTAGTTGCTTCCTTTCTTTCATTTTCCATTATCTGTATTCCTTTCTATTCTACAAGTAGGATTTCAATTCAGCAAGTAGCTCTTTCATTTTGTAAGTGATTTTCATTCAATCAACAATTTCATTTCTGCAATTACTTTCCAGTTTAAAAAAAATACAAAACCAACCCAAAAACATTTCCTTTCATACCTCATAGGAATAGGGACAACTTAGGGAAAATTTTTCCGAATACCCCCACTACATCCAACATCCAACCTTCTCTCTTCTTTGGTGGCCATGAACTAGAGGAACCTTTAGGTGAGCAACCTAACATATTTGAATAACCTACAGGGGAAGAAGAAGAATAGGAACCAATACCTACTGAACTAGTGACTCAAACCTGAAATGATAGACGGAATAGAGAGATATTTGAGGGTGCCTTCCCCATCAGGGAAATCAATGGGGACACTAAGATGAAAAATGTAAGCCCCTCTACCCTACCTAATTTCCATGGCCTAAACACAGAGGATCCTAACACTTTCCTATTTGAGTTTTCTATTATTTGTTGAACCTATGACTATACAGATGATAAGAAAAAGTTTAAACTATTTACATCTACCCTTAAGGATGTAGCATTGCGCTGGCTCATGGGGTTACCTCGAGATAGGATCACAACTTGGGCTCAAATGCAGCAGGCCTTTAACAAAAAGTATCGGGACTATTGTAGGTCAAAGGATACTAAAGAATAATTTTCAGGATGACAATAGGCCAGGATGAATCCTTGGAAGACTACGAAGGAATATTCTAGTTGAGTTACAAAAGGGCCACATGCACACTTAACCCTTAGTCACTAAAGTTGGTCCTGATCGAGGGAGTAAGAGAAGATCTTCTGGATACCTTACATTTTTTAGCAGGAGGAGATATCTACCAATTACCCTATGAGGATACATGACTATCTTTAGAAACCATCTTAGGGTGACCAGGGAAAAGGGTAGGGGTAGTTAACGTATGGCCAGTACATCACCTTCCAACTGATCCATTAAGGGTGAAACTTGAAATATGATGGAAGATTTCAAAAGTGTGATGTTGCAAACCCTTGCCTTGAAAATGGATACCATGAACATTAAAAGGAAGCAATAGGAAGCAAAGAGAGCCTTTCCCATCTTTTTTCCCAGATGCACTAGGAGGCATCCTAGGAATGAATGTCCATTGAATTGTATTGAGATTTGCTCCGTCTGTGAAGAAAAACACTACACAGATAAGTGCCCTTCTTTGCCTAGACTCAAAGTTGTATATCAAGGAGCTGAAGGGGTCACTAAGCAGCTTTTCTACATTAAGAAAAGGAGACCTCCTGGGCCTAGACCATACTAGCAAGGTATGCAAGGGTCATCCCATGCATATTACATCACAACCAAACCACATCTATACATTCTTGGGGATCCCATACTCATCCTTCCTGGTCAACACCCCCTCCTTGGTCCTGTGCATCTCAGTATCATTCCCAGCTAGCTAGCCATCCATTTCAACCTTACGCTCTGCCACGATATTAGTGGAATACACCACACCATGGGTAGAGGCCCCAATACAACAATTCCCTAGCCCTATTCCCTCCACCACATGCCCAACCACAAATCCTACACTCTGCTCCACCCATGAAACCCTAGATGCCTGCCTAACCAAATCTGAACCCAAACAATAGGTAGGCTCTGTAAGTATATAGTGGAGAGACATCAAATCGAGCTTATGCTATGGAAATCAAGGAGATTAACCTAAGATCTAGGAGAGTTCTCTTGGATAACCAACCTTCCCCTCTACCTATGGAGGTTGAGGAAGAAAGAGAGGAAAGAAACCTTAAAGTAAATCCACCTTCTCCTTAGAGATTGGCCCAACCATTCCAGCCTACCCTAGAAGAAACTAAGCTTCTGAGAGAACTGAAAAATCTAAGTGTAAGGATCCCCCTTCTCCAGGAAATAAAATATGTTCCCATTTATAATAAGTTGATTAAGGAGAAATGCTTCAATCATCCATGGAGGTGAAAAAGTGATGCCCCTAATGTCATTGGGTAGTTGTCTGACTTAATGCTGGGGTAGGTAATATGTCCAAAATATTTGGACCCTAGAAGCCCTATAGTAGATGTGCACATCAATGGAACCATTGTCCCACACACTCTAATCGATCTTGGGGCTGCCATTAATGTGATGACTAAGGACACCATTCTCAAGCTCAACCTCCAAGGGTCATTGAGGAAGGCCAAGACAATTCTGCGACTTGCAGACCATTCCACAGTAACCCATAAGGGAATCATGGAGGATGTGATGGTCTCCATTGACTCTTGGGAGTACCCTACAGATTTTCTAGTTCTCCAGCCTAAGGCTAAGCTTACTGGTTATCCTCTTATCCTTGGGAGGCCATGGTTGGCCACAACCGATGCTTACATTAGCTATAGAGCTTGGAATATGACCATCAAGAACATGCATATGTCCAAGCAATTAGTCTTATACCCTCTTTCTCAACCATATCTAGAGCATGATTTACCTTTATGGTTGGAGGAGGAAGAAGATGAGGTCTATTCTGCCCAAATTTATGCATTGGAAGCAACCATGGGAGGCGGACAACAAAATGAGGATGACTTGATTGAACACCTACTCCAAAGTCCAACTCCTGGCTCATTACCACTAGAAGAAGAAGTAAGGGAAACCAAGAACAATCATCCAGTTGACTTATGCTTGGATGATTCCAACCCACTCCATGTCAAAACCATATAATTTGGCCCAGAGAAAACCTTGAAAATTAATCCATCTCTTTCTGCTCTCGAAGAGGAGAAGCTATGCAACATGTTAAAGGAAAACCTAGAAGCCTTCACTTGGAGTTACAAGGAAATGAAGGGAGTACACCCCTCAATGTGTACTCACCACATATATACAAAAGAAGGTTGCAAGCTGGTTCGACAACCACAAAGGAGGATCAATCCAACTCTTAAAGATATAGTCATAGAAAAATTGCAATAACTTCTAGATACAAGATTCATTTACCCTATCTCTGAAATTGAGTTGGTCTCCCCTTTAGTGTTAATTCCTAAGAAAAATGGTAAGTGGAGGATTTGTGTTGATTACAAGGATTTGAACAAAGCCACAAATAAGGATCATTTTCCTCTACCCTTCATTAACCAAGTGCTAGACAGCTTCGCAGGGAAATAGTTTTTTTCTTTCCTAGATGGATTCAGTGGTTACAAACAAATCCAATCTACCCAGAAGACCAGGATAAGACCACATTCACCTATCCTTTGGGTAATTTTTCCTATAGGGTCCTTCCTTTTGGGCCACGTGATTCTCATGCCACTTTCCAGAGAGCAGCCTTGAGTATTTTCGCCAAATTAGTCCATGATGTGGTGGAAATTTATATGATTGATTTTACACCTTATGGTTGTGATTTTTAGGAAGTCCTAACTAACCTAGGCAAAGTACTGTGCAAATGCATTGAAACGAACCTATCTCTCAGTATTGAAAAAACTAAATTCTTAATGACTGAAGGGGCTATGCTAGGTCATTCAATATCTTAGCAAGGATTGCAGGTCGACCCAAACAAAATAGCCATCATCCAAAGGGTCCCACCTCCTCAAAAGGAGAGAGATGTCAGGAGATTCTTAGGGATAGATGGATACTACCGAAATTTCATAAATAACATCATAAAATTGGCCTCTCCTTTATTTGGGTTGTTGGCCAAAGATTCTGAGTATATATGGTCAAAAAGTTGTCAAGAGGCCTTAGACATTCTAAAGGATAAGTTAACCACTGCACAATTTCTCTAAGGACCAAACTAGGCCCCACGCTTTAATATTCATGTTGATGCCTCACACATAGCCATAGGAGTAGCACTATGTCAGGTATGGGAAGAAATTCCTTATGCCATCTATTTTAACAATAATAACTTTTCAAAGGGTGAGGTAAGTTATACAGTGATCGAAAAGGAACTCCTAGATGTTGTGCTTTCATTAAACAAATTCAAGCATTAAATTACAGGTAATCAAACATTTGTGAATATTGACCATTCTGCAACCAAATATTTAATGAACAAACCAGATGTGAATCCTCGAATTATAAGATGGTTGCTTTTATTACAGTAGTTTGATCTAACCATTATTGATAAGCCTAGAAAAGAAAATGTTGTTGCAAATTTTTATCTAGGGTAAATGTGCCTGCAGGTGAAGAAGAAATGGTGGATGACAAATTACCAGACAAGCAATTGTTTGCTATTTCAATTCTCTGTCCATGCTTTGCTAATATGGCAAACTCTTTGGTATTAGCATAGTTCCGAACAAACTTTCCCTCCAAAGAAAAGAGCAAGATAGTCAGGAAAAGCGCCCCATTCACTTAGATTGGGGGAAATCTTTCCAAACATGGGCCAAATCAAATCTTGAGAAGGTGTGTCAAGCAAGAGGAAGTCTTTGAAATCCTTTTGACTTATAATGATGGGCCTCATGGAGGTCACTTTGCAACAAAGAGGACAACGGGAAAAATGCATTTCTATCCATTGAGTTTGAATATAACACATTAAGGATGGAAACCCAACTAGATTTGGATCTCAGCAATGCACAGAAAGAGTGATTTTTCTAATTGAATGGCTTGGTTGAATTCAAAATGTAGGCCCTCCAACATACAGATATAGTTGAACTTCAAAGGAAGATCTAGCATGATAAACATATTAAGAAGAAGCCATTTCAGGAGGGAGATTGGGCATTGTTATATGATTCTATGTATAAAGAATTTAAGGGCAAGTGAAGGACAAGATGGATGGGACCTTATGTTGTGGAAAGAAGTGATGATAATGTTTCAGTGCAAATCAAAACTATAGATGAAGAAGCCATTCCTTTGCTTGTTAATGGGCACCAATTGAAAATGTACAAGAGACCTTTATCAAAACAAGAGTTCAATGATAATATCAATAAAACAGTGATGATGGTGGAGCAAGTTCAAGCTCACCCCTCATCAAATCATTTAGAAAGAAAAAATAAAATATAATAAGGACTCTGGTGAAAACCTCCATGAGGTGCTTGAGTCCCATCTTTCGGTTGAAAACCTCACAAGGTGGCCCAATGATGAAGAAAAAAAAGGATAAAAAAGACAAGAAAAAAGAATAATGAGATCCCTAGGTGAAAACATTCCTTAAGGTGCCCCGGGAAAACATCTAGGGTGAAAACCTCTCTGAGGCAGTCTAGTTGTTTTTCAAAAAAAACAAAAAAAACAAAAAATAGAAAAAAGAGAAAAATATATAATTGTCATTTGCGAGTGGGTGAGAAAGACAATCAAGGAGCGAAAGAGGATCCAAAGGGAACCTTGCCTCTCACATATTCATATCCTCCTCTCCTTACCATGCATCTCTCCATCATTTCTATCATATTTCCACTCCATTTCTTTGATTTATGCGAAGATTGTGTTTTCTACAGGATCTCCTGTATTCCTATAGGATTCCCTGAAAACCTATAGGATGATCTAGTGGGAATTACAGTGATCCAAAAAACATACAAGAAGCAATCTAGCACCTAACCTCATCCACCATCATCATCCCTACAATCACCATTCAAAAAAAAAAAAATAGTTTCTGCCAGTCTTAGAGAAAAAAAAAGAAATTAGAGAGGAGTAAGAGCATTACCTGACTATCCTTTGCTCTACACACTTCTACTCCTTCTTTCCATTCATTACACCATACTCACAGCCCTATCCAACAGCATGATTAAAGAATTATGAGGGAGAAGTAGGTACAGGACATCCTGTAGGAAATCTAGTAGCAGCCTATGCTATGGAATGACAATCACACCAGCAACAGGTCTTCACTAGGATGATCCAGGAGCTCCACAGTAGCAGTAGCATCAGGTCTTCAGCCACAGATACCTAGAAAAACAAAGAAACAATTAGCAGACAGCAAGGGGAGGAAGAAGAATGGCATGCAACAAATATACAAAGCAGAACCTCCTGTCTTCGACAACTGCAACATAGCATCAAAACCACAGGTAAGTATCCCACTTGCTCACTCATATGCATCATGTAGTCAAAATTTTTAAGGATTATGAGATAGTTGGTTTATAAGTAAAAAGGTGTCCAGTTAACTTGGTCACCTTCATTCAGTTAGCACATGTAGAGCTAGATGTCCTCTCACATGTGGCTACAGTCAACTCAAAGACAGAGAAAGAGTAGGACAAAAAGTGGTTAAAATACGGATCCACGAGGTGGGAGCTGATTACGAGGAGTGGGAAATGATGAGGTAGTAGTGGGGACCAATGGTCCAAAGATGGAAATGTAACTTTACTGCCAGCACACCACCGCACCTCGAATCACTGTAAAGGGAAATAAAACATTGTTCCCATGCATTCATGCATTTCAACTCCTCGAAAATTCCTCACTCAAGCCACTCTCATAACCCATGCCACCGACTAGAAGCAAAGATCCATCATTTTGCACAGGAATTCCTATAGGAGCATGCACAGGGATTCCTACAGGAGACAGTCTACTGGATACACAGAAACTATCTATAGGATACACAGAGATAGTCTACATGATAGGTAGAGAAGAGTTCAAGAGGGGACATCACAGGAATTAGCCTCTACAACCCTTCTAAAGAGGTAGGCTCTAAAATTTCATCCCCCTTTGCAAGAAAATACACCATGGACGCTTTAAAATCTAGTGAATTTAGCAACTGTGAGAAGTAAATTACATACACAATCAACTTGTTTTGCTCCTGCATTGGAAAATTTGTGTCAACCCTCTCATTTTCTCTTCAAGCTTCACCAACAAGATGACAGGAGGGTTTAATAGGAGAGAGCCCACAAACACTCTGACAATCCAACAACACCCCTAGGTGCTTAAAATCTTTACAAGACACAACTAGATGGGGTTTTTTGAAAATTTCATAGGGTATGATGATGAGGTGGCTCAAGAATTTGCTCACTCCCTCAGCCCACATAGCAAAATCCATGCCATTGTTGTAGTAAGGGGCCTCACTGTAGATCTCACCCCAGAGCTCATCACCAAGGTCACCACACTTCCCCTAGGAATTCCATGGAGAAAAGAAGACAAAGGAGATAATGAGGTGGCAGAAAAAGAAATTCTATTTAGTAGGTGAAGAACCCACTAAGGAAAAAAATAGAGTAAGGAGGGACAATCTGCCATACCCATGGATTGATGTAGGCTACCAATTCATTAAATACATCTCATGTGAGGGTATATATAGTTTTGTTTATGGCTATCATTTTAGGATCCTTGAGGAATTAAGATTTGGGATAGAAACAACACCTCACCAAAGACTCATAATACCTTATTTCTTGTTGTAATCACTCATAGACTCCAGCAACAAAGTGAAGGAAGGGAATTCCCAACAATTGGCTCACCATGGGCTAATTAGGATCCTCATTGAAGATGCCCTCCAAAATCTTAGAATCCCTATAATGTGGTCAGTCTTGAGAGACTTGCCAGCAGAGGATGACATTAAAACACTAACTTATGATGTTATTCCTACTGTCAGTGAAGAGGAGGCAAAAAAGGAAGAGGAAGATACAGAGCAAGATAAGGATGAGATGGATGAAGAAGAAAATGACATAGAGGAACATGATGAATTTGAAGAATAAGATGGAGAAGAGAAAGATGATGATGAAGAAACAAAGGAGGAAATTAAGGAGGAAACTGATAGAGATGACAAAGATCCACAAGAGGAAGAAGACAGGAAAAACAGAGAAGAGGAAAGAAATAAAACATAGGGGAAAGAACACTAGGAGGAGTCACCTAGGGTGTCACCAGAGGCCACTAAGAGAGAGGCATCAGCTTCCCTCACTTCTCTCAGCACCCCAGTCAAGCAAAAAGGAAAAAGGAGGAGGCAAAACCCACTATATTTCAGAACAAGAAAGAGCACAAAAATTCCTATTGAGATTGAGGATTCCCCTACACGAAAAGAAAAAATTCCTTCCCCTAAGTAACCTATCATGTTGGAGGCATACTACCATATCAACTTCCTCAAAGGGTAAGGAAATCGTACAGGATCCACATAAAAACATACAGGAAGAAAAAATAGTCCTACAAGATACTCTCCTAAAACTAGAGGAGTAACATAAATTGGAAAGCAAGGTAGGGGAGTAGCAAGAAGCTAAAGAGGAAGACCTAGAGATAAAGGAACCCAGCCCCCAACTTAACGTGGACTCTTATTACCAGTTTAATGAAGGAGGTAAGGTAATACCTCAAAAATCGGCCATCCCACTATTGTTCGAGATTGAGAAGGAGAGCACCAAAACCCACCGATGGATGTAGATCACCAAATCAAAGGGGGTGGAAGACATTAGGCACATGGAAATGAAGCTAAAAGAAATGGGAAAAGAGCTAAGTGGCTTAAGGGATAGAGAATCTATAATGAAAAGTCAACTTGAGAGACAAAATGCATGGCTAAGGGGACAACTGTAGGAGAGAGAGAATCAACTAGCATGTATGGCTAGCCTCTCCTTGGAGGCAATCCAGTGTAGGATGCCAACTAAATCCTATTCTCCTTACCTAAAAGAAAAATGGTTGTATTTTCAGATTAAAACACTAGCATAGAGGGGAACCATGTCATTTAAGTACTATAGGCATTTTATTGATCTTTTTGATCAAAGTACACTAGAGGATAGGGCCAAAATGACTGAGTTTTATTTGAACAACATGGCCCTCATAGACATGAATGTTTGGGACCCTAATTCCAAGCTAGGATATCTACAATTAATGACTTTGGCTTCATGGATGAACCTTGAGGAGTCAAGAGCTGTAGAGATGAAGATAATATTGGCCAGAGAGCAGACTGAACCTCTTTTGATCAGAGTTGGACAATCAAAACCCATGGTCTTCATCAGTACCCATAATTTGATTACAAATGGTCCTCAGCTGGCACCTAGATATCTTGCTACTAAAGAGCAATAAATTTCACATTTTGAGGACATGTTTAGGATTCTAGGAGATGATAGTGTAGATGCTTGCCTAAGGAGATGGAACACAATGCCACACAGGTTGAATATAAGATAATATCACTCCCCTCAAAGGTTGAGAGAGGCACTCAAAATGACACATATGTATAAGAAATCTATGCAAAGGTTGAAGGTCAATTGGATAAGCCTAAAACTCACTCCACCAATACTCTTAGGGATTCTAGAAGGGAGAAAAGAAGATGAAGAAAAGAGGTAGTGGGAAGAAGTAGAAATGAAAGCAGGCTTCCATGAACAAGAGGAAGAGACCACAATAGAGGCATGGGATGTGAGAGAGGCTACGAGAGCCATGAAGGATATGGATATTTACTAAGTTTCTTAGAGGATGAGCAACACTCTTAGTAGGGGGTGATGATGAGCCTCATCATTGGGTAATTATATGGGCCTTAATTCACCTCCTAGCTTAGTCAAACCAACTATTCGGATAACTTATTGCATAATTTTGATTATATTTTGTTTATGAGATGAGTTAGAGTTGGATATTTTGCTTTATGGTCTAATGTGCATTTAATGTAGGATTAAAGGATAAAGGAAAGGAATTTTGGCAAAGACAATGGTAAAAACTTGAATGGGACAAGGGAGAGGGATTATAGGAGTTAAATCCTCCTCATTTAGTACCCCTCCATTCGAATATTCCTCCATCGCTCAGAGTGCAAACAGCCAGATCATGAGAACAAGAAGGCAACCAAGCATGTGAAAGACAAAGTACCAATTTATCTCGAGTTTGGGAGATGAGCCTCCCTAATTTTAAGGAAGGCATTGGAGACTTTAGATGTATAAGTAAAGAGGCCTAGGACCTCAGTAGGATTGAACATTTTTATTGTAAAACTCTACTCTATTTTTGAGTTGCAAGACTTGTGACTCTTTTGGATGTAATCCATTGTTTTGGTAATAAGAATGAGTTTTCTTTTGATCCAAAACTGAGTCAACTCAAAGGGCTGAATCTCTTGGGTTAAGGCCCAATCCTAGAATCCAAGGCCCCTATTTATTGTGCATGTATTCAAGTATAGATTCATAGTTTAATTGTTCATTTTCTTAGTAGATGCATTTCCATTATAACAATGTAGATTAGATTGGTTGTGTGATAGTTTACTTCCATTTGTGCCTTCTTTCAAGTAGTAGGTTAGAAATGGGAAAAGGGGATCACTATAAGGTTATCATTAGTTTTCTCAGCCTCACTTCCTCCCTCTGGGATCATGACTTGAGGAAGGGAACCTTCAGCAGCCCCAAAAACACAAATTTCTAGTTCTTGCATGAGCCTTGGAGTTTGTTGTCTTTGATTCAGTATTTCGTTCATGTTGTGAGGAATATTTCATTGTCATCTTTTTCCATCTCCATTTTTGAAATAAGATATTACTCATGCTTTCATTCCCTTCAACAACTTTCTTCATGGATAATATAGGCAATTTATTCATGCTTTTCTAGTTTATGGAAATGTATCTTGTTACATAGTTCTTGGAAGACACACATGTTTTAACCAAAGCAGGTACTTCAGGAGGAGATGTAGACTTCATCACTAGTAGCCACCTTCCTCCTCATCTAGCTTAGCCATCTCTTGTTCCACCATCACCCTCACTAGTTCTTTTATCATTTTTCTTTGAAATTCTGCTCCATACATTGAGTGAATCTAGCCATCTCTTATCTTGGATATTGAATCTTGAGTGCTCCTAGACCTTATATAGCCCCATTCCACTCATCGCCCACCTTTTCCAAGCTTCCCAACACCTCCAACACCTCACAAATAACTCTTGGCTATATCTTGTAGGTTTCTTGTAATTCCTACAGGATCATCGTATAGGTTTCTAGTACATCCTGTAGGTTTTCTTGAAATGGCTTGTTTTGAGGCCGAATTAATGGGAAACCTCTATGATGTCACACAAAGTCTCCTAGGACCCTTCTACACCATCCAACCACTTCATAAACCTTCTAGCCATCCTCCATCACCTTCCATTCACTTGTCACATCCACAAGAACAATTAATTTGCATACTTGATTTTGCCTTTAAAAACAAAAAAAGTGAAAACAGATTTAGTTTTTTTTTTTTTTCTTACATACTAGTATGGTTTAATGATCTTTACTTCTACAGCTTAGATAGTAGCATTTTTTTAGTGTTGATTTACTTAGCATAGCTATTTAAATGGTTAATTAAGATATGGTGTGATTTTGCATTACATGTTATTTTCTTCATTACTGCAGTAGAGTAGTTCTCTTAGAGTAGATTTTCTCTTTTTCCATCAAAGAATCAAGCTTTTTCTGACTCTATATAAAATGGTTTGGAACCCTAGGATCTGTCATTGGACGAACAGTAACAACAGGTAGGACCTTCACTTTTACTTGTGCATACAACACTCTCATCTGAGAACTTGTACAAAATGTGATCATATGAAATATTGCAATGTTATGTGCTAGAGTTTGAATGAAACAACATGCTAGTTAAGGCTCACGACAGAGTCGCGGGAGTTCATTATGCAGGAAAAGAAACAACGCAAAAGATTCTACACACTGGGTTGTGTTGGCTCACCTTGCATAAGGACTCAAAAGAATATTGTAGGGCATGAGATGCATGTCAAAGGACTGGCAGGCCATTGCAGAGGGATGAGCTAACTCTAAATCCATTGGTGATGTTACAACCATTCGAAAAATGGGTGATTGACTTTGTTGGACGGATTCACCCTCCAGGAAAGAAGCTAGGTTCACAGTACATCATCACTACAACTGAGTATTTAACTAGATGGGTAGAGGCGTAGCTTATGAAGGACTACACAAGCACAACCACAACAAAGTTCATATTTGTGTATGTACTGACAAGGATTGATTGTCCAAAAATTTTAATGAGATATCGTGGTACACATTTTCTTAATGACATGATTAGCACGATGATGGAGGAATTTGGGGTTTACCATCAGAAGAGCATGCCATATCACCCACAAGCTAATGGAACGATATAATCATTTAATAAGATTCTAGAGAGCGTGCTAGTGAAGGTTTGCAATATGAAAAGAAATTACTGGGATGTGCTTGTAGCCGCGATGCTATGGGCTTGCAGAACAACTTGTAAGAAGCTGACTCAAAAAATGCCTTTCAGGCTAGTTTATGGGGTTGAAGCTGTGATGCCAATGGAATACATTGTACCTAGTCTATGCATAATGGCATTCACAAGAATGGCAGATTGTGGAGCCATGGTAGAAAGGATTGCGCAACTTGAAGAACTGGAAGAAGATAGGTTTCTTGTTGGATTCCATCAGCAAGTTCAAAAGGAATGCACAAAGGCATGGCACAATTGATGCGACACATCAAACTATGAACCTTTGAGGTAAATGGCTTAGTGTTATTATATGAATTTTTTTTTAATAAATTTATAGGAAAATTTCGGATGCATTGGCTGGGGCCCTATGTGATCAAACAGATTACATATGGTGGAGCAGTTCACTTGGTAAAATTGAATGGAGATCCATTCCCAGGAAGGGTGAATGGTAGTCGATTAAAGCCATACACCAAGGGTCTAGCCAGATGACTACTTGGTGGAAGAACAGTCTTAGCACTCTAAGCACCTAAAAGGAGGCACGAGACTATAATCTACACTCTCCTGCTTGTGGAGTTGTGTGATTGGGCAACTACATGGAACGAAGGAATCTCATAGTGTCATGAGAAATGAGTGGGAAGTTGTGCTCTCGAAGAATGGACTGCACACGACAACCGAAAAGTGACCGTTATGGTTAGTCTCCATGATTTGACGATGAAAAAATGGCTAAATGGAGTGGGGGGGCAAAATTTAAGTTTGAATTTAAGGGTAAGATCTTTGAAAATATGCTACCAATCTAGCATTTATGAATGAATTTTGGGGGGAACCGTTGGATTTGAATTTCAAAATACCTATAAATTACTAATGGCTACCCAATGGAAAACACTTGCCATTTTTAGAATTGAGGTGTTGGGCTCTCAGGCACGTATGAGTTGTGATAACTTTGAAGCTTTGGGAGAGAGTTCAGCATTTGAGAGGTTGTCAAAGGAAATGCAGGAGTTTTTGACTAGCATAAAGTTTGCACTTGTAGTCACCGTGAGTGCTGGAGAAGCAATGGTAGCTGAGGGAGGTGCCTCATAGGTAGCAATGGTAGCTGAGGAAGCTGCCCTAGAGATAACAAGTGTCGAGGTACCTACAGAGGTCCCAGAATCACTGAGATCGCCTAAGCCAAGGCCTACACTGACCAAAGGGGGTCCAAAAATGAGGAAAGATAAGTAGAAAGTGACATCGCTGGTGCATGCGTTACCCAAAGAACACTCGTAGAAGGAAAAGCCCACCACAGAGGAGAAGGGCAAGGTAGTTGACCTGGAACCTGAAGAAGACATTTAAGATATCAGTATGAGTGGGGAAAACATTGACATGGGGGCAAAGGATGTTGACATTTAAGGGTTTGACCCTATCTTTAAAGTGCCCGAATACATTCCTCCGCGTCAAGGCAAGGAAAAGGTCCCAAAGGACGTTGATGAGAGAAAACTCACACTGCATACACCATTGATGTCAGACAAGACCGCATTTGAAGGACCAAACCTAGCTTATGTCCCCAATTTAAAGCTGGAGGATTAGGATTTGGCCAAGACAGAGCACTTTCCCCACTTAGAGACAAATCAATTCATGCACTTTGTTTTCTATAAGGACTCTAGTCTGACCGTGATGGAGCTAAGGGAGTGGATAAAAGGGGTGGACAATGCAGGACTGCTAAACATACTATGGGTGCTGCATTACAACAACGTGCCCATAAGCATGACAATGATCAAATAGCTACTATGCTTGGTGCATGATGGGTGTTTGTGGTTAGATGAACCAATACTGATCACTGACATGCTGATCCATAGGATCACTCGGCTGCTGCATTCAGGATTAAATCCAGGCATGGAATTTGGCAGGAAGATAGATGACCGCGACCTCGCCAAGAAAATGAAGGACAAATTTAAGCTCACTAAGAAGTTGCGTGGTTACTCCATTTCTAGTATGACTGACCCCGCAGTCAAAGTAGCCACATAGATCCTGCTGGGAAAATTATGAGGAACTGTTGCGTAGATGAAGTGTTGGCACCAGTCATATCATTAGCGACCCAGTATCTGGAGTGCGTACAATTCAACTCGGCATGCTATCTCTACAACGAGTTCCTCGTGAACTGTAGAGAGGCGCAAGATTAGAGCAAAAGTTTTCACTATGCATGGTTGCTGCTATCCATAGTACTGGTCACATGGGAGTTACTGGAGGATAGTTAGTGTCCTCTGGTCACGCAGGATTCACTTAAAGCAGTGAAGTTCGCTTCGCTTTGGGACAACAAGGACCCCTAAAGGGTCAATAATAGTAAGATATTTTGGATCTTGATGGAGGTGAGTGTCAACATGGCCATCAATAAGAAATCATGTTTCTCATCGACTGTCTTCGAACAGTTGGTAGGGTATGTGGAGCTAAAGGTGGACTTCCACTGTGTCTCCATGTAAGCACAAAAGGACCCTATTAAAAAGTGGTATGACCTTCCATACCTGGCCAAGGATGACGCAATCACGCCGGACCTTGATTGCTGGCCAGCGAAGTGGCACACAGCCTCAGACTTAACAGCTGGGTCTAACAAGTTTGCATCGAAGCATAAGAAGGAAGAGGTGAGACTAAAGATGCAACAGTTGGACAAAAATAGGAAGAAAGAGGCTAAGGACAAAGCCAAAGTGGAGCGTGCTACCAAAAATTAGACATAAGGGAAGGAGGAAGAGGAGGAGTGCAACTCTGACAAGAGTTAGAAATATCCTTCCCCTAAGATAGAAGAGGAAGAACAGACATCCAAACAGGGAGGAGCAGACCTAGAGAGTACTCCATTTCGGGTTAATCACAACAGGGGGCCAGAGAAAGTAGGGTTGCGAAACAACTACAAGGCCAGAAAAACATCCCTCCACCTAATCACCTTGGCAGAAGTTGATTTGCATGACATTAGCGATACGATGAGGGATGTGATCGTGCAATTGTTGCAGCAGTTCGAGTAGCAGTAGAAACATTCCTTGGCTGCAATTCAAACGGGTCTACGTGAGCTTTAGATCCAGGCGTCATAGGTACAAACCCATGTGGGGTGAAGCAGCACAACATCAACTAGTTTGGCACCTGGAACTTTAGAGACAACAACAATGGTGAGCACATTGGATCCTTGGGCCATAGTACTGCCGGATGGAGCACTGACTATAGACGCAGAAGATGACAGGACCACTATCAGCGCCATCAAGAGGGTTGGGCTAAATTTGGTCGTGCTTCCAAGTGAAGCCCTTCACACCTTGGAAGATGGTGTGATTGCAGAACTTCAGACTCAAGAATAGTGTGCCCTAAAAGTTATCAGTGAGAAGAAGGTGAACAACACTCAGATGGCTATACAAAAGAATTCTGCCATTGATATTCTTAAGGCCATGATAGAAAAGAATGAGCACATGACCAAGGTTCTCGCTGAGGCATGCAGGACTGTTCCAGAATCGGATATTCTTGTAGATGTGCTAGTGGATGTGAGAATTCAGAAGCTTGTTGTCAGAGTGTGCGAAGTGAGAACAAAGTTGGCTAAGGTTCATTTTGAACTGAACCTTAAAATTACAGAGCTCGAGCTGAGGGCCCAGCCTTCAACTCCAGCAGAGGTTAAAGAGTAGTGTGCGGCCACTGTCAAAGATGAAGTAGTAGCTGTAGATGCCATAGTGAAGGATTGCACTACACTCTTCGAGCATTTGCTCGAAGTAGTCAGCAGTCTACCGGAGGATCCCATTGTGAAGAGGCTGGAAACAGAGGAGCAACAAATGTAGCAGAGATATGATGAGGTTAAAGTGGCGGCATGCATCATCACCATTACACAAAGGCACTTAAACAATAGGCGGACACATCACAACACAAGGAGGTAGTGCTTAAGGCTCGATTGAACCCCTGGCTAAATGAAGTATATGTTCTCAGGGCCACCACTGAAGGGAAACTGGCCATTTTGCATGCAACACAATAGAAAATATAGGCAAACAGTGTAGAACCAACGATAGAGTAGCTGATCTGGCAGGCTAAGCACGTGACGATGCAGTGTACCATCGAGGTTGGATTCGTACAAGTGGAGCTGAGAGGTCTTCACGATAATAACTTCACACCGACCAAGTGACTTGGGGCAAGTCACCATATTTGTGTTGGGGGCCTGTTGGGAACGAGTCCCCTAGGGTTAATTTTGGGGTTAAAAGTGCTTTTTTTGGGGATAAAGGCCCAAGTTTTGTATAAAGAATGTAAAGGCTCCACATTTTGTGGTCATGAAGTGTGAAGATGTAAACAACCAAAAAGGGTTTCTGCCCTTAGTTTAGATAGCTTGTGTCGACTTGATGAGACCCGCCCTTAGTTCACAGGCCATGGGAATGTATAAAAGGGGAGTCTTAGAAGAGTCTAGAGGGGTTTTGGTAGACTTCTAAGTAATTTTTCAGGTCTGTGGGAGCTAAGAGCGAAGAGTCTCAGTGCAGAAAAATTTTCTGTAGCTGAGTGCATAGAGGCCTAAGGAAGAAGTCTGCAGTTGAGCGCGTGGACCCTTGTCACTATGTGCACAAGGAAGTTAGAGTCTATACTAGAGATCTGAACCATCAATAAAGAGAATTATCTAAGAGATATCTATGTATGATTTATTTTACTTTTGTTATGAATGTTGCGATTATGTTATGTTGAATACTAGGTTTATTATTTAATGCTATATTGATGCATGAGTCTATGTATTTTACTTTGTCATATGAATGCAAGTAAGAATATATGTTTATGCGAAGATAATCATAATGCATGTTGAAGTTAACTAATACTTAAGAAAATTGGGGTAGACACAGAAGTAAGGATAACTACAGAGGCACGTAAGCGTCTGAATTGCTATTTAGGGTCCGTAAAGGATGATCAAAGACTTTCACAGAGGCTTCAAGGACAAATAAAAGATGTATGTTGATAAGCCCTAAAGGGCTTATAGGTCCGTGTGAAGGAAGGGTTAGGGTATAAAAATGACATCACAACCATATCAGGGTGCAGAAATGTGGTTACTGCATCCCCCCATACTGCTTCAAGTAAGACTTCAGTCCACGCTCCGTGGATTGATGTCAAAAGGACAGTAGTCTAGGGATTTGCTTGGGTACTTATCGCTGAACCTCGGTCAAGGCCCATCAAGCCAACACAAGATTCTAAGGGATACACTTCATTTCCCCCATGCATCTCACTTGACTCGCTACAAGGTCACATATTGGCTTCTAACAAAGTTATCACACTTACCTCTATGCACTATCACAGTCACGGTAATAATTACTACCCACTGCTAGGACTCTTACTCCGAATGGTCTAAGGTCTAGTTGGAACTTCTTACCAAGGAGATACCCTAACATGGTGATGGATCCAAAACCATCAATAGAGTAATATTATAAACCCTAAGATTAATATTACAAACACTTAGAATAAATATTACAAACCTTAGTAATTATAAAGACGCGAGTTTAATCTTAAAACTTGATTAATATTATAAATCCTAGAATTAATATTAAATATTCTAAGTATAAATCATGTCATTGTAAACCATAATATTATAAATCGTAAGATTAATATTATAAACTTTAGAATCAATATTATAAACATAAAGTTAATATATCAAATTTTAAATTTCATATATTAAACCCTAGGATTATAAATCCTAAAATTAATATTATAGGCTATAATATTTATAAACTTAAAATTAGAAACCTTAAAATTGAACCCTAATGTAAAGGTTAAAATTGAACCCTAATGTAAAGGTGGTGTATATAAGATAGTAAGCAATCTTTTTAGTTATTATTTATTAATGTTCTGAATCTAAAAACCAATTTTAAAAACAAATTCTATATTATCATCTTGTAGAGTTCACCTTAAAAAAAAGAACAATACAATAAAATATGTCTCTAGTTCCGTTTACTTAAGTTTTGCTGAAATTTTAAACTTAAAAATCAATTTAAAAATGGAGTTGTCTATAATGCGATTTTTTGGAGATTCCGGTGACGGAATCCGGTGGAAGAAATGAGGTTAAATCTTGATTTTTAGCAGTTAAAATGGTTTTTAACTGCATATTTGGATTCAACGCCCTGGAAAACCCTGGGAGCCATTGATTGTGCAGAAACTAGCTATCAAACTTGGGATTCCAATGAATTGCTGCCGGATTTTGACCGGAAAAATCCGCCGGAAAGCCTTTCAAAAAGTCGCGTTATAGACTACTGCTTTAAAAATACTGTTTAAAGTTAGGTTGCAGAAAAAGTCGATTTCAGATAAAGAAAATTTCAAAAATATAATCCCATTTTGCTATATTAGTTTTAAAACACTTAAATTAGAACTCCATTTAAAACATGTCCATGATTTTATTATCTTGGAAAACATAATCTCAATTGGATTACCTTTTTTCATTTTTATACTAACGTTTAGTATATTTTTTAAATTTTTATATGGAGATAATAAAACATAATCTCAATTGGATTACCTTTTTTCATTTTTATACTAACGTTTAGTATATTTTTTAAATTTTTATATGCAACCATATTTAAGTTTGTTTCTAATACATTTTCTAATTAACTGTAATAGTATATACATGTGTTTTTCATTGCGATTTATTTATATTTTTGTTAAAAAAAAATTATATTAAATGCTTATTTAAGATATATGATTTATTTTATCATTTTGAAGAATATCATCTCAATTAAAATACTTACTTTTCTATATTTAATATATTAATATGTATTATAAATTTAAGAAATTACATATATCTATATTCACTTTAACATTCGGATTCATCACCTTTAAAAAATATGTTAATAATACTTCAAAACTATTTTTAAATGCGTTGTATAATGCTGTAATAAAAGATTAAAAACATCCCAATATAACTTTAACAATATTTCCATTAATGCTTTTACAGTGAAATCTTTATATGTATACACTTTTCCACTGGACTGGTAGCAGAGAAAAGGTAAACCAACATACAATAACATACTCTTTAAAGTCCAAACTTGAAAATTGCAACCGTTACCATCCAAGTTTTCATAATTTTCACTTAAACTATAGTCATTTTTCCTGAAGGTTTTCATTTTATTACATCGATTACCAGAAATTTTAATTCACTTGCTACGCATGTATGGTTAATTAATATACATTTTATGAGCAAGGCATATGACATGGCAGGCTATTAGTTATACCCGATCACTTTCGTATCCACAGTGTTTCCATTCATAGTCCCCATGATTTCGCACCTAATACTACGTGGAAACAAAATGGCAGTTTTAAAAATACGTTACCAAATTTAAGGCAATGGTCCATACCATACTTTGGTCCACGCCTTTCAGTATTTCTTCACAACTGTTTTTTTTCATGCCAGATTATCAAATAGGAAGTATAGAAATCAAATTCCATGTTATTATCATACCATTTATTGTTGGAGAATTTATTCCCAATCACTTGTTAGATGTCAAAATGATCTTTACATGTATTCCAGTTTAGTGTGAGTTACTCGAGTCTAACTCGAGTGATTTATTACTGATGTTTACAATGTAATCTTATTTTAGTAATTTGTAATACTTAGAAGAGCAAGTCCTCTGCTGCATCGTTTTGTTCTTTTCAATTTTTTCCACGGTATGAGAGCGTAGACTTCCTAAAACTCTTTAACAGAGCAATAGAGATCAGAGTAGTTTGTATAAGACTCCATGAGAAAGGAACAGCTTGAGTGAAGAGAGAAAATTAAAGAGAATAGGTGAGCCAACATATGACTCTTTGACAGAGTAGCGGAAGTTTGAAGAAGCCTACTACGAAGAAGCAGAGATAGAGAGCTTAAGACTCTTCCAGGGAACATCTCAAATTTCAAAAACCCCCTGAAGAAGTTGCAGAAATAACAGAGAAGGAGCACGTAGATGCTTGTGAACCCCATTGTTAACAACCAAAGATGGATGAAAATTTGGTGATTCCAGCAACAGAGCTTGCTGATGACAATATGATGATTCAAGCAACAGAGCTTGGGGATGAAAATATGGTGATTCCAGCAACCTCGCTGATGATGAAAATATGGTGATTCCAGCAACCTCGCTGATGAAAATCTGATACAGAGCTTGCTGATGAATGTTTAGTGAATCCAACAATAGAGTTTGCTTAGGACAATGAAGCTACCACTGGAGCAGCCAATGCTATTGGTGAATCCAACAATTAATAGTGTTAATGTAAAATTTGATGAAGAATTGGCGGCTAATGATGAATGGTTGCACATGATGCAACAAAAATATCATATAGAAAATGTTATTCAGTCAAAAAAGCCCACTTGAGTACAACTTGCTTATAGTAGCACGGGCTAGTAAACACTGACAGAAACTGAACAAGAGGCAACGAAGGAAGCCCATAGAGAGAAAACAGTGACAAAGGTAAAAGTAGAGAAGTGCAACAGAGAAAAACTCTCATTGGAGAGAAGAAAGAACATAACCAATGTGGTTTTTTTAGATGTTTTTAAACTTACCATTGATTTCCAATGTGCAGGTAAAGAGAATGATTTCCCCGAATAATCAACATAGAAGCTACAGAAATGAATGTTGAAGACAACATGCTTAATGAAGAAATTAATGAAATTTTCAAGTATTGGAGTAGTGAAGATATGAAATTGTATTATAGTCTTATGTTGCATAGAAGCTACAGAAATGAATGTTGAAGACAACATGGTTAATGAAGAAATTAATGAAATTTTCAAGTATTGGAGTCGTGAAGATATGAAATTGTATTATGGTCTTATGTTGCAGCAGATTGATGATGAAAAGCACACTACATAAGATAATCTGTGGTAACGAACCACATACAAGTCATTTTTTGAAGAAGTCCAATATATGCTTAGATAGCTTGGAAGAATGGAATATCTCCACTAACAAATGAAGAAATTGAGTAGGTTTGAAGGATACAAAAAGAAGAAAATGCTTAAACAATTTAGATGCTATAGAATCTGAAAGTAGAGAAAAGAAAAGTAATGTAGTTGAAGTCAATTTTTTTAATTGTAAATCTCGTTGAGACATAGACCAGCATGTATCTTAATTGAATTTTATGTGGTTATAATTAAGAGGTTGTGTTGGAGAATCTAATGCCAACCATGTGTTAAGTGTCAAAACTATCCCTCCAAGTGTCCAAATACAATTTGAGTTAGTCAAATTTATGTCGAATTTAATTCCGAGGTGTAACATTTTTTTCTCTTTAATTTTTGTCATTCATTTCATTTTGCTTCAAGATTCTGGCTTAAACTCGAATATATATGGTTCATAACAGCCCAAATCGATGGTTCGGAAAATTGTATCAGCCCAAAGCACTTACGATAATCGCCTGTTTCGAAATTTGTATCAGTGCAAAGCACTTGGGATTTTTTAAGGTTAGTGACAGAATATGACCTAAATATTTTTACCAATTTTTTTTTTGGATATCGTGCTTCCTGAAATTTATGCAAATTCACATTTTCGAATCCATACACAAATAGACGAAATGAATTCAAATTACAGACCGCCTTGAAGGTAATCGTATAGATATCCTCTGCCAACCTTCATAATTGAGGTGGATATAATCAATCTCTCTTTCCCGAATAAACATTAAAAAATAACAAGCTACAACCATATGCTTGCCTTTGCTATACACAGTCAACCAGAAATAACAGTTCAATAACAATTAAAATGTCTCACCACCTCTCTTTCAAGAGACACATCCTCAAATTCCACCTATTGCAAAATAGAATTTCATTAACAGATTATTGGATGCATTATATTATACATATTTAGCACAATTATCTGTCAAATATTAATATTTTATCAAATTAATTCGGTAACGGTATATTAATGCTCAATCTTCTCACGCGATTATATTCATTGGAACACCCACGTGTCATATTGAGTTTTTCACATGAAAGAAGAAAGGAAAATTGGAAAGAAAATGTTTTTTATTTTATGGGAGAATCTCAAACAGCACAGACTGAAAAACAGACTAATTTCATTTCCATGTGTGTAGCATTGTATATGTGCCCTTGACCAGTGGATGAATGTCGCCTTCATTAATACACCGAAGACATTGTGAACAAATTAAGAATGTCTAATCAGCTCACGCTTCGACATTAATATCATCAATCTTGGACATGCCTACGTACAGCTGGAGCAATAGATATGATAAATATTCACACGATAGGATAATGCAGACATGAATATAGATTGTTACAGTGTAAACTGAGAAACCCTAATTACTTGTGTATAAGGTTTAGCATTTGTCCTCATTTTAGTTTACTAGGCTTTCTGACCTCCTGCAAGGCTACCCACCACAATTAGTTGTGCGTCTACTAAAACAGTTGAATAATGAAACAGTTGGACAAGTGGAATGCGTAAATCGATTGCCATGAGATCAACGGCACAGAGGCGGAGGGTGTTTCGGTAGAGTTATAAACCACAGTGGGGTTGGTTCAATACGGCGCTTGAATGTCATTTGAATTTACTAAAATAAAAAATGTTTACGAACATTGTGACGCGCAAGATGACATTCCTTAATGAAATCTCTACAGTCCATGGGGTTATTCTACTAAAACTATTCCTCCAATATCATATCCTGTCTATTGATTTAAAATAGA
The DNA here is from genome assembly GCA_000404065.3 of Pinus taeda. Taxonomy (NCBI): domain Eukaryota; kingdom Viridiplantae; phylum Streptophyta; class Pinopsida; order Pinales; family Pinaceae; genus Pinus; species Pinus taeda. The sequence goes on along the minus strand of APFE030822650.1, from coordinate 128,414 downwards.
ATAATTTTTTCAAAGCATATTCACTAGGTGATTGATTTAAAATAGAATAATTTTTTCAAAGCATATTCACTAGGTGAAATAGATATGTCTATCAACTTAAATGTATTTAAATATATGAATATATTAAAATTATATATTCATAGAGTTGTTTGTACGTATGAGAGAAGTAAAATAATTCAGTTACTTTTAAGTATAATTCATTTCTATTTTAATATAATTCTTATTATCAAATGAAACACCCAATTCAAATAATATATAAATAGTTCTAAAATCATTTTATATGGACAATGTGATTCATAATATTGTTTTAATTTTTTTTTCTTTATTAAAACTAATCAATGGGAACACTACTGTGTATAATATATTAATAGAGCAGTTATGTTAAAACATATATCTATATATATTATATATATATTAATATATATATATATTTATATATATATAAAAAATTCATCTTAATGATAGATTATGAAGCCTCTGTGATGCAAGTCATTGGAATTTTATTGTAAGAACATTTGACATCAGAATTTTACTTCCCTCTTGGTACGTTAAGCACAAATTAGCATGTCATGCAAGAGATCAAATCTTATTCTTAATGGACACAACATAAACTTCTGATTGCAAAGGGATGAATTGTAAAATAGCTAGATTATTAATCATATGAGTTTTTTTTATTGATTGCATTACATAATATGCACATAGGTTTTTTTTTAAATATATTAAATGATGATGATGATTAATGTCCATTAAGAAAAATATGGTCTATCAAACATTACGAATGTAAAAAAGCAATGGAAATTCTTTAACATATTATTTCTATGCTGAAAGAGAAGTGCAACAAGGATTCCCATGTCACCATAATTTTGTTGCTTTAATAGGTAAGAAATTGAGTAGTGTGATATATATTTGAAAATTGAAAGGATTTTACTATAAACTGGGAAGTCTAAGAGAAAGTATTTTTCATATTAAAGTAATTTTCATCTGAAAGTAATTTTCATCTTCGTTAACATATTATTTCTATTCTTGAAGTGAAGTGAAAGGAGGAGTTACCATAGTTTTGTTTCTTTAATAGGTAAGAAGGTGAGTAGTGATATATATTTTGAAAATTGAAAGTACTTTTCATCTTAAAGTATTTTTCATCTTCAACCCTCTTGGTATGGCACATGTGAAAGACTTTTTCTTCCCATGGAGTTTTGGGCATAGAGCTAAGCCCATTTTCACTCTCGAATTCATGTGAATTATTTTGTATATTAGAAATATTCATTTTCTTCTTGACACTAGTTAAAAAAAGAAAGAAATAATTCCAGTTTTGAAGATTGGGGTTGATCACCTCCTTATAGTATCTTAGTTTCCCTTTTCCCAAGTGTTTATTGCTCCATATCATTTGATAAAATTTGAAAATAACTATATTTTTAATATTATCCTTATTCTAAAAGATGATCTCTACCTTTATCCACAAATGATCTAGTCAGGATTTGGCATCCTTATGATATCAAAGTTTTGGATGAAGGTGGGGGTTTTGGTTAGTGAAATATTTGTTTTATGAACCACATTATACATGATACTGACATAGATCCATCTTAGCTTTGGATCTATCTAGCAACTAGAGGGATCATACTTATGGAAGTAAAAACATTTCGTCAAGTTTTATAACAAAAAAGAGGTTTTCACCTCGACAGATTTGATCCCTCTCATTGCTTGATAAACCGAGAGTTAAGATGGATCTACGCTAGTTTCACACACACACACATACACATATATAATCAAGTGGGAAAATCTATTGTAACATAGTTAGGCTCTAATTGAATCTCAATTAAATGGCATTCTCTAAGGTTATTTATATTGTTTAGTTATGTTTTTTTGTCATTTATAACTTAATGATACAAAACAAAAACTATCAATCAAATATGTAAAACTATTAAAAACTAAATTCTTATTAAAATATATGTTTTTTATTCTTTAATTGTTTATAATTGTTTATATATGACATTAAAAAAAAAAAACTATATAACTAAATCCTTAAATAATATTTTCTACTTTTCTAAGACATTTATAAAATCATGGTCTTGGTGATAAATACAATTAAAAGAGTGATCATGTTCATCTACATATATTTCTAAATATTGCTTCATACATAATCCTAGAAAGAAAAGGTACTTGAGAAAAAAAATTCTTCGATTTGTTCTAACTTCAATGGTACTCAGAGAAAATAACCCCTGTCTCTATTTTGAATTAAACATGCACATATTTTGTGCTTCAAAATTTTATTGATCAAAAGAGGTGTTAGTGGTGAACTACGTTATTTCTAGGATTAGAAACAATGAAGAATATTTTATGGGAAGATTCCTTTCGAAAATCTTGTTTGACTTTTGTGTAGAAATTATGGTGTATATTTGTATATGCTCATGAAGCTTTAATCAAAATCATAAGACACAAAACTACTCTAGTACTCTACGGATTTCAAGTCGCAATTTAGAACATCAATCACAAACATGTAATGAGAAATAACACATATGCACAAAATATTTCTTCTAGGGGAAAGTAATTCACTAAAAATCCATTGCTTGCTTGCATTAATCTGATGAATAAAGATGTCTTCGAATTTCTTTGCTTAGCTGAGCACAACCTCCAAGTGAAGAACCTATCTCTCTGTTGATTAAGAAGATTTGGCCAAAACTTATTCGAATAATGCCTCTTCTTGAGCTCCTATTTCCTTGGGAAATTCCTTTGGAAAATAGGCCCTTATTATTTAGGAATTCTTCCAAAATGGATAGCACAATTCCCAAGTTTGATCATCAAATTGCATGTAACACATGTACACTCAAGACTAGTCTACAACTGATGTTACACTACCTTGGAATCTCCACCAATGTTGGGGAACTCAAATTATCTTCATGCACTAGCTATTTTTGGCTAATCGATTAGTTAACTGGATGGTCAATATTTTCATAGAAGTCCCAATACACAACTATGCTTCCACTAGTTGCTCTGATAGTTGGAACTAGTTTAACTAAAAAAAAAAACTTGAGATAAATGACCTTGATTGCTACAAATCAGCAATCACACTCGGTTAACTAAACTTTAAATCCTCCCACTCTAATTTACTAATCTAACTGAGTGGAAAGATCCATGTCAGGTCAGTTAACTACATCCAAGTCGTTTGTTGATGCGAAAAATTGAATTTTCTCAATTTAATCAAAGGAAAATAAATTTGAGAATTTATTATTGCATTTTCCAACACTCCCTCTCACCAAGAAATGGATTATCAACTATCCCTATCCAGCACTTTTGGAGCTCGGACTAGCCTCTTAACAAGGCCTTTATCAAAAGGTTAGCATTGTGTTCCTCTGTCAAATGTATTGTAGCAACATTATTCGCCTCTGCAGATAGTCCCGTAAATGGTGATACCAGATATCTATATGCTTGGATATATGTAAAATACATAATTCTCATATATCTTAATTAAACTATTGTTATCACAATAGATCAAATTTGGATCCATCATCTAACCAAACAGTCCCACAGGTATCTTTCTCATCAAGATTGCCTCACATGCTACTTGACTTACAACCATATATTCTACTTCTATTGACGTGAGCGCCAAAAATCTCTACTTCCCATTGTACCAAGAAACAACTAAAGAGCCAACACTGAAATTTCCACTTAATCTACTCTTTCGGTTTGATGGACTCCCCACCCAATCTGCATCTATGAAGCTACTCAACTTCACTTAGTTTATCCATGTGTACCATAGTCCAAAGTTGGTAGTGCTTGTAAGGTACTGTAAAACATGCCTAGCTTCCTTCCAATATAATTTGGTTGGTCTAACCATTTCTTGGCTTAGTTAGTTGACTACATAACATATATTTGGTCATGTGTTCCCAAGATAGATTAGTCAACCCACTAGATGACAATAAATGGTAGCATCCACTTCCTCACCTAAAGTGGCACCCTCCTTTCTCTAATTGGTCACTAGAGGTGTCTGTGTGGGTTTGCAACTCTCCACGTGAAACTTCTATAGTATCTCATTTACATACTTTCCTTGATATACAAACAATTACCCATCTCCTTTCGATACTTCCAATCCAAGAAAGTAGTGCATGAGACCCATGTCCTTCATTTGAAATTCTCTTGCAAGGTGCTCGTGGCAAGATCTAATAAGTTTTTCATCGCCAATTAAAATTAAATAATCAAAATATAAGACAATAATAAGCATTTTGCCTTCTACAAAGATGTGATAGAGGTTTTCATTTGCTTCAATTTTGATGAAGCCCAAACCAGTGAGACAGCTATCGATCCTAGTGTATGAAGCATGGGGTGGTTGTCTGAGACCATACCACATTTGCTTGAGTTTTCACACATGAGACTCTCAATCAAAAGTTTCAAACCCTTATATTTTGTTGATGTACACATCCTCCTCAATAACCCCATTAAGGAATGTTATTTTTACAACCATTTCATGGATCTAACACCCATTTAATGGATGAGTACCTTTCTATAGGAGCAAAGGTATCCTCGTAAACAATTCCCTCAACTTGAGAGTACCCCTTGGCCACATATATGTCCTTATACTTCTCCATGCTTCCATTGGTTGCATTATTTACCTTCAAGATCCATCTCAAACCCATAATTGATTTATCCATTTGTCTTCAAACTACTTCCAAAACAATATTCTCTACAATGGATTTGTATTCCTCCACCATTACAACAACCCATACAAGTTGCTCTACTACTTCCTCAAAAGAGGATGGCTTAGTCTCTATCATCTCAAGCATTAGAAGCATGTAGCCAATGTACCTATCAAGTGACCTTCTATGGCTGCACAAATTTGAAGGAGCTCCCACATTCTCACTCGCATCCTACACAAGTCTATCAACTTCCCCAATTGTTTTCCTACCTTATTTGGATGGTAATGCTTGAGTGGATATCTCCACTCTCTTTTCCTCCTCTACATGTGGATGCTCCACAATTTCCTGAGGCTCCTCCTTTGGAGTGAAAAGATCCTCTTCTAGTGGGATTTGAAGCCCCTTCTCAAGAGAGAACCACATCACCTTCTCCTTAGCAAACTTTACATCCCTTTGCAAAACTGTCATTCTAAGGGATGGAAATTACACAAGGTAGTTGTGAGGAGTTTCTTTGTAACACCCAAATACCCTCAATTCTGTTGTTAGCTCAAGCTTCTTCCTTGAATTTTTGAAGCCATGGTAGCAAATAAAAGCCTCAAAAATCCTGAATTATGAGGGATCCCACTTTCTCCTTGAGAAATCGTCCTCTACTATAATTCTACCCGAAATCTTATGAGGACTCTCGTTTTGCAATTAGACTATTGTGTTACATTCCTTAGCTGACAAATTGGGAGGTAGGCCTTCGTAATGCAACATATCCCTTTCTTCTCCCATAATGCTATGGTTCTTTCTCTCATCCACCCCATTCTGTTGTTGGTTATGGGTTGTTGTCAACTCTCACTAAATGCCTTCATTCACACATATTTTTTTAAATTCATTCGACATATACTCACCTCCATTATCGCTCCTCAGAGCCTTGACCTTATTTTCAGTTTCTTCCTCAACCAGTGCCTTAAATTCTATGAACGTGGAGAATGTGTCATCTTTCATTTGCATGAAGAAGATCCTATACTTCTGTGACATGTGATAATAGAATAGCAAATTATTTGTGTCTAGTAGTGGAGGCTGTCGAGAAATGGCCACATACATCACAGTGGATCATTTCCATGATTACGTGTTATTTTCTATCGGTAATGGAATGTGGATTTGGTGTACTTCTGATCCGGATCTTGGGGGAAGACCCCCAAGATTTGAAAACTTGAATTGCCAGAAGAAAAGGAGGAGAATGGCCAATAAACAAAACCACAAAGAATTTTTTTATTAAAATCGATAATAACTATAAAAGCTACATTGTAGTAGACAACCTATCCTTTTACAAAATGTGAGTTGTTACTTATAGTATTTTTCCAGTTACAATACCACGGGTCAATTCCATGGGTGAATGAATACCATGGGTTGATGTCACATTACCACGGGTAAATTCCATGGGTGGATGTCACAATACCATGAGAAATTACCATGGGTGAATGAATACCATGGGTGGATGTCACTTACAATACCATGGGTTGATGCCACTTACAATACCATGGGTCGATAAATAATATGGGTGGAAGAGTACCATGGGTTGATGCCATTTTCCATTCAGATCATTCCTCCCTTCCTAAGAAGAAATGGTCCCCATTGTGTAAAGTTCCCTCCTGTGAAGCCCTTGTTGAATATAAAGAGGCACTGAAGATAAGGGTTTTATGTGGTTAACCCAAAACCATGATAAACGAAGATCCGAGGATAGAGATACCCTGTAATGCTTGTGACCAACTGTGATTCTGATAACGTGCGGCCTAACAAATGGACTTTGATAAAGTGTGGGTTTGTGGATGACCCATAACCATGACGACAGAAGGTCCGAGGATAGAGATACCCTGTAATGCTTGTGACCAACTGTGATACTGACAGTGTGCGGCCTAGCAAATGGACTTCGATGAAGTGTGGGTTTGTGGATGACCCATAACCATGATGTTGGTTGTTGATGAAGTAGAAGGTGCCTACATAGCCTCGTGTGGGAGGGCATGTCTCCAAATAACCCAAGCCAAATGATGTTATGCTGAAACTGATGAATGTGAAGCAAGTGCCTACTAAAGTGGGGTGGGAGGGCATGTCTTCAATGAAACCCGCTCCGAATGCTGCTCCATAATTAAAATGGACATAACTCGGCCAATATAACTCAGAATATTTATTATAACCTATTTTTGGAAGCAGAATGATCATTTTTCATCTTCCCATGTGTTGGAAATCCTTATCTGGCCACCCTAGAATCTTTGATTCGCACTGCAATGTTTTCTATCGTCACAAAAGTTTTGAAAAAATAGTTGATTTTAAATGAGCGATATCTCCCACATCCGAACTCTGATTCGACCCAATTTTTTTTTGAAATTGGATGATGTTTCAAGAGGATCTCATACAATCCCTTTTCTGAACTTTTGCACAAAAGCTTCAAAAAATGACAGAAGAGTCGTCGTCCACCAGTTGTCATCAGAAAAAAATTCTACGACATAGCTGATTTAGCGATATCTCCCTCATCTGGACTCTGATCCACCTGATTTTTTTTTTTGAATTTTGGTATTTTTCCGCAAGGAATCTAGATTTTATATTTGTTTTTTGTAAAATTTGTACAAAAATTTTCAGATTTGATCTGCAAACTCATTGCCCAAAAACAATTCCTACAAAAAATTGAAAAAAAAAAAATTCTTCTTGCTTGGCCCAAGAAAGTGCTCTGAGGAGGTCGTAGCGCATGCCTAAAGTTTGTTGAATATTTCTACAAAAAATTGAGACTAAAATATGAATGAAACCCTCATTCCCATGGAATCGTAACCTTCTCTGATACCACTGATCCGGATCTTGGGGGAAGACCCCCAAGATCTGAAAACTTGAATTGCTAGAAGAAAACGAGGAGAATGCCCAATGAACAAAACCACAAAGAAACTTTTTATTAAAATCGATAATAACTGTAAAGGCTACATTGTAGCAGAGAATCTGTCATTTTACAAAATGTGAGATGTTACTTATAGTATTTTTCCAGTTACAATACCACGGGTCAATTCCATGGGTGAATGAATACCATGGGTGGATGTCACAATACCACGGGTCAATTCCATGGGTGGATGTCACAATACCATGAGAAATTACCATGGTGAATGAATACCATGAGTGGATGTCACTTACAATACCATGGGTGGATGCCACTTATAATACCATGGGTAAATTCCATGGGTCGATAAATAATATGGGTGGAAGAGTACCATAGGTTGATGCCATTTTCCATTCAGATCAACTTCCTTGAGGTACATTATTTGCATACATCATGTTTATCAAGTGCTCCTTTAAGGAGGCCATAGGTAATTTGACGCATAATATTTAGAGAGGCATGACGCAAATGGACAAGTCTTTTGTGTGAAAGGTCATCGACATCATGACTGTGCACTTTCTACGCCTTAGTGCTTAATATAGCAGAAACTACCACATCTGGCTTCTAAAGGTTCTTCACACAAACCTTCATCTGTTTCACTTGTCTTGTGGCTACGTGTCTCAGGAATGTCTTTCCTTTGCTGTAGATCACGTGATAACAACAGTCTTCCAAAACTACAACACAGGTGAGATTTTTCTTTATGGTCGAAATGAACATGACATCCTTGAGTCTGAGAGCAGATCTTGATTCCCTCTCAAGATGAATATATTAAACCCTATCACATTGTACCTTCATTAATCCTCTAGCTCGATGTGGATCTGTAAATATTTCTCCTCAAGGTCACTGAAAAAGTCTCAACATCCTGTCATGTGGAAGAAGGACTTGATAACAAGTACCACATGCTCCCCATACTGTGCTAGCCATGCATGCAATAAGGGTGAAGTCGAGCTCGAACTATGAAGCCAACGCTACACTTACTGCTCCTCCTGAGCTCTTCCTGCTTGCCTTTTCATGTGGAGACTTTGTGGGATAGTGCCCAAATTCATTATAATTGAAGCATTTAGTTTGGGACAAATCCTTCTTCTTACCCCTTGGTTGGATTCTAGTTTTGATTTATATTTCTTCGCTTTTAACTTCTTTCCATTTTCAACCAATGCAAATTTTTCTTCATCCCCGCCCTTGGATGAAGTCCCATCTCTTGTATTTCAAGTTATTTCCTCTTGTACAAAATTAGACCATAAGCATTCCTGATTTAATAGTTTCTTCCTCCCAATCACCAAATCTTGGTAGCTATGTTAGCTCTGAGGCCTATAAGGGCTAGGGTTATGAAATAATCATATGAAATAGTAACACCAACTCTTTCAAGTTCATCATGAACTTCTGTGAGCCTACTCAAATATTGTAGTATAGTGGCATTCTTCTACATCTTGACATTTTGAATTTTATGCTTGACTGCTAGATTCTTATGGTCACTATTATTCTAGAACAGATCTATCATTACCTAGTACATTGCATAAGGAGTTTATAGTTATAAACCACAGTGGGGTTGGTTCAATACGGCGCTTGAGTGTCATTTGAATTTACTAAAATAAAAAATGTTTACGAACATTGTGACGCGCAAGATGACATTCCTTAACGAAATCTCAACAGTCCATGGGGTTATTCTACTAAAACTATTCCTCCAATATCATATCCTGTCTATTGATTTAAAATAGAATAATTTTTTCAAAGCATATTCACTAGGTGAAATAGATATGTCTATCAACTTAAATATATTTAAATATATGAATATATCTAAATATAATATTCATATAGTTGTTTGTACGTATGAGATAAGTAAAATAATTCAGTTACTTTTAATGTATAATTCATTCTATTTTTATATAATTCTTATTATAAAATTGAAACACCCACATTTCAAAAAATTAATATTAAATTAGTCTTAAATCATTATATATGGACAATGTGATTCATAATAATTGTTTTAATTACTTTTATTAAATAAAATATATCAATGTCAACTACTAAGGTGTATATATATATATTATATAGAGCAGTTAATGTTAAACTATATTTATATATATATATATATAATATAATATTATATATATATATATATATATATATATAAATTCATCTTAATGATAGATTTATGAAGCCTCCTGTGATGCAAGTCACTTGGAATTTTGTTTTGTAAGAGACATTTGCACATCAAGAAATTTTACCTCTCCCTCTTGGTACGTTAAGCACAAATTAGCATGTCATGCAAGAGATCAAATCTTATTCTTAATGGACCCAACATAAACTTCCGATTGCAAAGGGATGAATTGTAAAATAGCTAGATTATTAATCATATGAGTTTTTTTTATTGATTGCATTACATAATATGCACACAGGTTTTTTTTTAAATATATTAAATGATGATGATGATTAATGTCCATTAAGAAAAATACGGTCTATCAAACATTACGAATGTAAAAAAGCAATGGAAATTCTTTAACATATTATTTCTATGCTGAAAGAGAAGTGCAACAAGGATTCCCATGTCACCATAATTTTGTTCCTTTAATAGGTAAGAAATTGAGTAGTGTGATATATATTTGAAAATTGAAAGGATTTTACTATAAACTGGGAAGTCTAAGAGAAAGTATTTTTCATATTAAAGTAATTTTCATCTGAAAGTAATTTTCATCTTCGTTAACATATTATTTCTATTCTTGAAGTGAAGTGAAAGGAGGAGTTACCATAGTTTTGTTTCTTTAATAGGTAAGAAGGTGAGTAGTGATATATATTTTGAAAATTGAAAGTACTTTTCATCTTAAAGTATTTTTCATCTTCAACCCTCTTGGTATGGCACATGTGAAAGACTTTTTCTTCCCATGGAGTTTTGGGCATAGAGCTAAGCCCATTTTCACTCTCGAATTCATGTGAATTATTTTGTATATTAGAAATATTCATTTTCTTCTTAACACTAGTTAAAAAAAGAAAGAAATAATTCCAGTTTTGAAGATTGGGGTTGATCACCTCCTTATAGTATCTTAGTTTCCCTTTTCCCAAGTGTTTATTGCTCCATATCATCTGATAAAATTTGAAAATAACTATATTTTTAATATTATCCTTATTCTAAGAGATGATCTCTACCTTTATCCACAAATGATCTAGTCAGGATTTGGCATCCTTATGATATCAAAGTTTTGGATGAAGGTGGGGGTTTTGGTTAGTGAAATATTTGTTTTATGAACCAAATTATACATGATACTGACATAGATCCATCTAAGCTTTGGATCTATCTAGCAACTAGAGGGATCATACTTATGGAAGTAAAAACATTTCGTCAAGTTTTATAACAAAAAAGAGGTTTTCACCTCGACAGATTTGATCCCTCTCATTCATTGATAAATCGAGAGTTAAGATGGATCTACGCTAGTTTCACACACACACACATACACATATATAATCAAGTGGGAAAATCTATTGTAACATAGTTAGGCTCTAATTGAATCTCAATTAAATGGCATTCTCTAAGGTTATTTATATTGTTTAGTTATGTTTTTTTGTCATTTATAACTTAATGATACAAAACAAAAACTATCAATCAAATATGTAAAACTATTAAAAACTAAATTCTTATTAAAATATATGTTTTTTATTCTTTAATTGTTTATAATTGTTTATATATGACATTAAAAAAAAAAAACTATATAACTAAATCCTTAAATAATATTTTCTACTTTTCTAAGACATTTATAAAATCATGGTCTTGGTGATAAATACAATTAAAAGAGTGATCATGTTCATCTACATATATTTCTAAATATTGCTTCATACATAATCCTAGAAAGAAAAGGTACTTGAGAAAAAAAATTCTTCGATTTGTTCTAACTTCAATGGTACTCAGAGAAAATAACCCCTGTCTCTATTTTGAATTAAACATGCACATATTTTGTGCTTCAAAATTTTATTGATCAAAAGAGGTGTTAATGGTGAACTACGTTATTTCTAGGATTAGAAACAATGAAGAATATTTTATGGGAAAATTCCTTTCAAAAATCTTGTTTGACTTTTGTGTAGAAATTATGGTGTATATTTGTAGATGCTCATGAAGCTTTAATCAAAATCATCAGACACAAAACTACTCTAGTACTCTACGGATTTCAAGTCGCAATTTAGAACATCAATCACAAACATGTAATGAGAAATAACACATATGCACAAAATATTTCTTCTAGGGGAAAGTAATTCACTAAAAATCCATTGCTTGCTTCCATTAATCTGATGAATAAAGATGTCTTCGAATTTCTTTGCTTAGCTGAGCACAACCTCCAAGTGAAGAACCTATCTCTCTGTTGATTAAGAAGATTTGGCCAAAACTTATTCGAATAATGCCTCTTCTTGAGCTCCTATTTCCTTGGGAAATTCCTTTGGAAAATAGGCCCTTATTATTTAGGAATTCTTCCAAAATGGATAGCACAATTCCCAAGTTTGATCATCAAATTGCATGTAACACATGTACACTCAAGACTAGTCTACAACTGATGTTACACTACCTTGGAATCTCCACCAATGTTGGGGAACTCAAATTATCTTCATGCACTAGCTATTTTTGGCTAATCGATTAGTTAACTGGATGGTCAATATTTTCATAGAAGTCCCAATACACAACTATGCTTCCACTAGTTGCTCTGATAGTTGGAACTAGTTTAACTAAAAAAAAAAACTTGAGATAAATGACCTTGATTGCTACAAATCAGCAATCACACTCGGTTAACTAAACTTTAAATCCTCCCACTCTAATTTACTAATCTAACTGAGTGGAAAGATCCATGTCAGGTCAGTTAACTACATCCAAGTCGTTTGTTGATGCGAAAAATTGAATTTTCTCAATTTAATCAAAGGAAAATAAATTTGAGAATTTATTATTGCATTTTCCAACACTCCCTCTCACCAAGAAATGGATTATCAACTATCCCTATCCAGCACTTTTGGAGCTCGGACTAGCCTCTTAACAAGGCCTTTATCAAAAGGTTAGCATTGTGTTCCTCTGTCAAATGTATTGTAGCAACATTATTCGCCTCTGCAGATAGTCCCGTAAATGGTGATACCAGATATCTATATGCTTGGATATATGTAAAATACATAATTCTCATATATCTTAATTAAACTATTGTTATCACAATAGATCAAATTTGGATCCATCATCTAACCAAACAGTCCCACAGGTATCTTTCTCATCAAGATTGCCTCACATGCTACTTGACTTACAACCATATATTCTACTTCTATTGACGTGAGCGCCAAAAATCTCTACTTCCCATTGTACCAAGAAACAACTAAAGAGCCAACACTGAAATTTCCACTTAATCTACTCTTTCGGTTTGATGGACTCCCCACCCAATCTGCATCTATGAAGCTACTCAACTTCACTTAGTTTATCCATGTGTACCATAGTCCAAAGTTGGTAGTGCTTGTAAGGTACTGTAAAACATGCCTAGCTTCCTTCCAATATAATTTGGTTGGTCTAACCATTTCTTGGCTTAGTTAGTTGACTACATAACATATATTTGGTCATGTGTTCCCAAGATAGATTAGTCAACCCACTAGATGACAATAAATGGTAGCATCCACTTCCTCACCTAAAGTGGCACCCTCCTTTCTCTAATTGGTCACTAGAGGTGTCTGTGTGGGTTTGCAACTCTCCACGTGAAACTTCTATAGTATCTCATTTACATACTTTCCTTGATATACAAACAATTACCCATCTCCTTTCGATACTTCCAATCCAAGAAAGTAGTGCATGAGACCCATGTCCTTCATTTGAAATTCTCTTGCAAGGTGCTCGTGGCAAGATCTAATAAGTTTTTCATCGCCAATTAAAATTAAATAATCAAAATATAAGACAATAATAAGCATTTTGCCTTCTACAAAGATGTGATAGAGGTTTTCATTTGCTTCAATTTTGATGAAGCCCAAACCAGTGAGACAGCTATCGATCCTAGTGTATGAAGCATGGGGTGGTTGTCTGAGACCATACCACATTTGCTTGAGTTTTCACACATGAGACTCTCAATCAAAAGTTTCAAACCCTTATATTTTGTTGATGTACACATCCTCCTCAATAACCCCATTAAGGAATGTTATTTTTACAACCATTTCATGGATCTAACACCCATTTAATGGATGAGTACCTTTCTATAGGAGCAAAGGTATCCTCGTAAACAATTCCCTCAACTTGAGAGTACCCCTTGGCCACATATATGTCCTTATACTTCTCCATGCTTCCATTGGTTGCATTATTTACCTTCAAGATCCATCTCAAACCCATAATTGATTTATCCATTTGTCTTCAAACTACTTCCAAAACAATATTCTCTACAATGGATTTGTATTCCTCCACCATTACAACAACCCATACAAGTTGCTCTACTACTTCCTCAAAAGAGGATGGCTTAGTCTCTATCATCTCAAGCATTAGAAGCATGTAGCCAATGTACCTATCAAGTGACCTTCTATGGCTGCACAAATTTGAAGGAGCTCCCACATTCTCACTCGCATCCTACACAAGTCTATCAACTTCCCCAATTGTTTTCCTACCTTATTTGGATGGTAATGCTTGAGTGGATATCTCCACTCTCTTTTCCTCCTCTACATGTGGATGCTCCACAATTTCCTGAGGCTCCTCCTTTGGAGTGAAAAGATCCTCTTCTAGTGGGATTTGAAGCCCCTTCTCAAGAGAGAACCACATCACCTTCTCCTTAGCAAACTTTACATCCCTTTGCAAAACTGTCATTCTAAGGGATGGAAATTACACAAGGTAGTTGTGAGGAGTTTCTTTGTAACACCCAAATACCCTCAATTCTGTTGTTAGCTCAAGCTTCTTCCTTGAATTTTTGAAGCCATGGTAGCAAATAAAAGCCTCAAAAATCCTGAATTATGAGGGATCCCACTTTCTCCTTGAGAAATCGTCCTCTACTATAATTCTACCCGAAATCTTATGAGGACTCTCGTTTTGCAATTAGACTATTGTGTTACATTCCTTAGCTGACAAATTGGGAGGTAGGCCTTCGTAATGCAACATATCCCTTTCTTCTCCCATAATGCTATGGTTCTTTCTCTCATCCACCCCATTCTGTTGTTGGTTATGGGTTGTTGTCAACTCTCACTAAATGCCTTCATTCACACATATTTTTTTAAATTCATTCGACATATACTCACCTCCATTATCGCTCCTCAGAGCCTTGACCTTATTTTCAGTTTCTTCCTCAACCAGTGCCTTAAATTCTATGAACGTGGAGAATGTGTCATCTTTCATTTGCATGAAGAAGATCCTATACTTCTGTGACATGTGATAATAGAATAGCAAATTATTTGTGTCTAGTAGTGGAGGCTGTCGAGAAATGGCCACATACATCACAGTGGATCATTTCCATGATTACGTGTTATTTTCTATCGGTAATGGAATGTGGATTTGGTGTACTTCTGATCCGGATCTTGGGGGAAGACCCCCAAGATTTGAAAACTTGAATTGCCAGAAGAAAAGGAGGAGAATGGCCAATAAACAAAACCACAAAGAATTTTTTTATTAAAATCGATAATAACTATAAAAGCTACATTGTAGTAGACAACCTATCCTTTTACAAAATGTGAGTTGTTACTTATAGTATTTTTCCAGTTACAATACCACGGGTCAATTCCATGGGTGAATGAATACCATGGGTTGATGTCACATTACCACGGGTAAATTCCATGGGTGGATGTCACAATACCATGAGAAATTACCATGGGTGAATGAATACCATGGGTGGATGTCACTTACAATACCATGGGTTGATGCCACTTACAATACCATGGGTCGATAAATAATATGGGTGGAAGAGTACCATGGGTTGATGCCATTTTCCATTCAGATCATTCCTCCCTTCCTAAGAAGAAATGGTCCCCATTGTGTAAAGTTCCCTCCTGTGAAGCCCTTGTTGAATATAAAGAGGCACTGAAGATAAGGGTTTTATGTGGTTAACCCAAAACCATGATAAACGAAGATCCGAGGATAGAGATACCCTGTAATGCTTGTGACCAACTGTGATTCTGATAACGTGCGGCCTAACAAATGGACTTTGATAAAGTGTGGGTTTGTGGATGACCCATAACCATGACGACAGAAGGTCCGAGGATAGAGATACCCTGTAATGCTTGTGACCAACTGTGATACTGACAGTGTGCGGCCTAGCAAATGGACTTCGATGAAGTGTGGGTTTGTGGATGACCCATAACCATGATGTTGGTTGTTGATGAAGTAGAAGGTGCCTACATAGCCTCGTGTGGGAGGGCATGTCTCCAAATAACCCAAGCCAAATGATGTTATGCTGAAACTGATGAATGTGAAGCAAGTGCCTACTAAAGTGGGGTGGGAGGGCATGTCTTCAATGAAACCCGCTCCGAATGCTGCTCCATAATTAAAATGGACATAACTCGGCCAATATAACTCAGAATATTTATTATAACCTATTTTTGGAAGCAGAATGATCATTTTTCATCTTCCCATGTGTTGGAAATCCTTATCTGGCCACCCTAGAATCTTTGATTCGCACTGCAATGTTTTCTATCGTCACAAAAGTTTTGAAAAAATAGTTGATTTTAAATGAGCGATATCTCCCACATCCGAACTCTGATTCGACCCAATTTTTTTTTGAAATTGGATGATGTTTCAAGAGGATCTCATACAATCCCTTTTCTGAACTTTTGCACAAAAGCTTCAAAAAATGACAGAAGAGTCGTCGTCCACCAGTTGTCATCAGAAAAAAATTCTACGACATAGCTGATTTAGCGATATCTCCCTCATCTGGACTCTGATCCACCTGATTTTTTTTTTTGAATTTTGGTATTTTTCCGCAAGGAATCTAGATTTTATATTTGTTTTTTGTAAAATTTGTACAAAAATTTTCAGATTTGATCTGCAAACTCATTGCCCAAAAACAATTCCTACAAAAAATTGAAAAAAAAAAAATTCTTCTTGCTTGGCCCAAGAAAGTGCTCTGAGGAGGTCGTAGCGCATGCCTAAAGTTTGTTGAATATTTCTACAAAAAATTGAGACTAAAATATGAATGAAACCCTCATTCCCATGGAATCGTAACCTTCTCTGATACCACTGATCCGGATCTTGGGGGAAGACCCCCAAGATCTGAAAACTTGAATTGCTAGAAGAAAACGAGGAGAATGCCCAATGAACAAAACCACAAAGAAACTTTTTATTAAAATCGATAATAACTGTAAAGGCTACATTGTAGCAGAGAATCTGTCATTTTACAAAATGTGAGATGTTACTTATAGTATTTTTCCAGTTACAATACCACGGGTCAATTCCATGGGTGAATGAATACCATGGGTGGATGTCACAATACCACGGGTCAATTCCATGGGTGGATGTCACAATACCATGAGAAATTACCATGGTGAATGAATACCATGAGTGGATGTCACTTACAATACCATGGGTGGATGCCACTTATAATACCATGGGTAAATTCCATGGGTCGATAAATAATATGGGTGGAAGAGTACCATAGGTTGATGCCATTTTCCATTCAGATCAACTTCCTTGAGGTACATTATTTGCATACATCATGTTTATCAAGTGCTCCTTTAAGGAGGCCATAGGTAATTTGACGCATAATATTTAGAGAGGCATGACGCAAATGGACAAGTCTTTTGTGTGAAAGGTCATCGACATCATGACTGTGCACTTTCTACGCCTTAGTGCTTAATATAGCAGAAACTACCACATCTGGCTTCTAAAGGTTCTTCACACAAACCTTCATCTGTTTCACTTGTCTTGTGGCTACGTGTCTCAGGAATGTCTTTCCTTTGCTGTAGATCACGTGATAACAACAGTCTTCCAAAACTACAACACAGGTGAGATTTTTCTTTATGGTCGAAATGAACATGACATCCTTGAGTCTGAGAGCAGATCTTGATTCCCTCTCAAGATGAATATATTAAACCCTATCACATTGTACCTTCATTAATCCTCTAGCTCGATGTGGATCTGTAAATATTTCTCCTCAAGGTCACTGAAAAAGTCTCAACATCCTGTCATGTGGAAGAAGGACTTGATAACAAGTACCACATGCTCCCCATACTGTGCTAGCCATGCATGCAATAAGGGTGAAGTCGAGCTCGAACTATGAAGCCAACGCTACACTTACTGCTCCTCCTGAGCTCTTCCTGCTTGCCTTTTCATGTGGAGACTTTGTGGGATAGTGCCCAAATTCATTATAATTGAAGCATTTAGTTTGGGACAAATCCTTCTTCTTACCCCTTGGTTGGATTCTAGTTTTGATTTATATTTCTTCGCTTTTAACTTCTTTCCATTTTCAACCAATGCAAATTTTTCTTCATCCCCGCCCTTGGATGAAGTCCCATCTCTTGTATTTCAAGTTATTTCCTCTTGTACAAAATTAGACCATAAGCATTCCTGATTTAATAGTTTCTTCCTCCCAATCACCAAATCTTGGTAGCTATGTTAGCTCTGAGGCCTATAAGGGCTAGGGTTATGAAATAATCATATGAAATAGTAACACCAACTCTTTCAAGTTCATCATGAACTTCTGTGAGCCTACTCAAATATTGTAGTATAGTGGCATTCTTCTACATCTTGACATTTTGAATTTTATGCTTGACTGCTAGATTCTTATGGTCACTATTATTCTAGAACAGATCTATCATTACCTAGTACATTGCATAAGGAGTTTATAGTTATAAACCACAGTGGGGTTGGTTCAATACGGCGCTTGAGTGTCATTTGAATTTACTAAAATAAAAAATGTTTACGAACATTGTGACGCGCAAGATGACATTCCTTAACGAAATCTCAACAGTCCATGGGGTTATTCTACTAAAACTATTCCTCCAATATCATATCCTGTCTATTGATTTAAAATAGAATAATTTTTTCAAAGCATATTCACTAGGTGAAATAGATATGTCTATCAACTTAAATATATTTAAATATATGAATATATCTAAATATAATATTCATATAGTTGTTTGTACGTATGAGATAAGTAATAATCAGTTACTTTAATGTTATTCATTTCTTTTTTAAATAATTCTTATTATAAAATTGAAACACCCAATCAAAATAATATAAATAGCAAAATCATTTATATGGACATGTGTTCATAATAAGTTTTAATACTTTTATAAAAAAAATCAAGTCAACACAAGGTGTATATATTTAATAGACAGTTAATGTTAAAACTATATATTAAATAATATTTATATATATATATAATATATATATTTATATATAAATTCATCTTAATGATAGATTTATGAAGCCTCCTGTGATGCAAGTCACTTGGAATTTTGTTTTGTAAGAGACATTTGCACATCAAGAAATTTTACCTCTCCCTCTTGGTACGTTAAGCACAAATTAGCATGTCATGCAAGAGATCAAATCTTATTCTTAATGGACCCAACATAAACTTCCGATTGCAAAGGGATGAATTGTAAAATAGCTAGATTATTAATCATATGAGTTTTTTTTATTGATTGCATTACATAATATGCACACAGGTTTTTTTTTAAATATATTAAATGATGATGATGATTAATGTCCATTAAGAAAAATACGGTCTATCAAACATTACGAATGTAAAAAAGCAATGGAAATTCTTTAACATATTATTTCTATGCTGAAAGAGAAGTGCAACAAGGATTCCCATGTCACCATAATTTTGTTCCTTTAATAGGTAAGAAATTGAGTAGTGTGATATATATTTGAAAATTGAAAGGATTTTACTATAAACTGGGAAGTCTAAGAGAAAGTATTTTTCATATTAAAGTAATTTTCATCTGAAAGTAATTTTCATCTTCGTTAACATATTATTTCTATTCTTGAAGTGAAGTGAAAGGAGGAGTTACCATAGTTTTGTTTCTTTAATAGGTAAGAAGGTGAGTAGTGATATATATTTTGAAAATTGAAAGTACTTTTCATCTTAAAGTATTTTTCATCTTCAACCCTCTTGGTATGGCACATGTGAAAGACTTTTTCTTCCCATGGAGTTTTGGGCATAGAGCTAAGCCCATTTTCACTCTCGAATTCATGTGAATTATTTTGTATATTAGAAATATTCATTTTCTTCTTAACACTAGTTAAAAAAAGAAAGAAATAATTCCAGTTTTGAAGATTGGGGTTGATCACCTCCTTATAGTATCTTAGTTTCCCTTTTCCCAAGTGTTTATTGCTCCATATCATCTGATAAAATTTGAAAATAACTATATTTTTAATATTATCCTTATTCTAAGAGATGATCTCTACCTTTATCCACAAATGATCTAGTCAGGATTTGGCATCCTTATGATATCAAAGTTTTGGATGAAGGTGGGGGTTTTGGTTAGTGAAATATTTGTTTTATGAACCAAATTATACATGATACTGACATAGATCCATCTAAGCTTTGGATCTATCTAGCAACTAGAGGGATCATACTTATGGAAGTAAAAACATTTCGTCAAGTTTTATAACAAAAAAGAGGTTTTCACCTCGACAGATTTGATCCCTCTCATTCATTGATAAATCGAGAGTTAAGATGGATCTACGCTAGTTTCACACACACACACATACACATATATAATCAAGTGGGAAAATCTATTGTAACATAGTTAGGCTCTAATTGAATCTCAATTAAATGGCATTCTCTAAGGTTATTTATATTGTTTAGTTATGTTTTTTTGTCATTTATAACTTAATGATACAAAACAAAAACTATCAATCAAATATGTAAAACTATTAAAAACTAAATTCTTATTAAAATATATGTTTTTTATTCTTTAATTGTTTATAATTGTTTATATATGACATTAAAAAAAAAAAACTATATAACTAAATCCTTAAATAATATTTTCTACTTTTCTAAGACATTTATAAAATCATGGTCTTGGTGATAAATACAATTAAAAGAGTGATCATGTTCATCTACATATATTTCTAAATATTGCTTCATACATAATCCTAGAAAGAAAAGGTACTTGAGAAAAAAAATTCTTCGATTTGTTCTAACTTCAATGGTACTCAGAGAAAATAACCCCTGTCTCTATTTTGAATTAAACATGCACATATTTTGTGCTTCAAAATTTTATTGATCAAAAGAGGTGTTAATGGTGAACTACGTTATTTCTAGGATTAGAAACAATGAAGAATATTTTATGGGAAAATTCCTTTCAAAAATCTTGTTTGACTTTTGTGTAGAAATTATGGTGTATATTTGTAGATGCTCATGAAGCTTTAATCAAAATCATCAGACACAAAACTACTCTAGTACTCTACGGATTTCAAGTCGCAATTTAGAACATCAATCACAAACATGTAATGAGAAATAACACATATGCACAAAATATTTCTTCTAGGGGAAAGTAATTCACTAAAAATCCATTGCTTGCTTCCATTAATCTGATGAATAAAGATGTCTTCGAATTTCTTTGCTTAGCTGAGCACAACCTCCAAGTGAAGAACCTATCTCTCTGTTGATTAAGAAGATTTGGCCAAAACTTATTCGAATAATGCCTCTTCTTGAGCTCCTATTTCCTTGGGAAATTCCTTCGGAAAATAGGCCCTTATTATTTAGGAATTCTTCCAAAATGGATAGCACAATTCCCAAGGTTGATCATCAAATTGCATGTAACACATGTACACTCAAGACTAGTCTACAACTGATGTTACACTACCTTGGAATCTCCACCAATGTTGGGGAACTCAAATTATCTTCATGCACTAGCTATTTTGGCTAATCGATTAGTTAACTGGATGGTCAATATTTTCATAGAAGTCCCAATACACAACTATGCTTCCACTAGTTGCTCTGATAGTTGGAACTAGTTTAACTAAAAAAAAAAACTTGAGATAAATGACCTTGATTGCTACAAATCAGCAATCACACTCGGTTAACTAAACTTTAAATCCTCCCACTCTAATTTACTAATCTAACTGAGTGGAAAGATCCATGTCAGGTCAGTTAACTACATCCAAGTCGTTTGTTGATGCGAAAAATTGAATTTTCTCAATTTAATCAAAGGAAAATAAATTTGAGAATTTATTATTGCATTTTCCAACACTCCCTCTCACCAAGAAATGGATTATCAACTATCCCTATCCAGCACTTTTGGAGCTCGGACTAGCCTCTTAACAAGGCCTTTATCAAAAGGTTAGCATTGTGTTCCTCTGTCAAATGTATTGTAGCAACATTATTCGCCTCTGCAGATAGTCCCGTAAATGGTGATACCAGATATCTATATGCTTGGATATATGTAAAATACATAATTCTCATATATCTTAATTAAACTATTGTTATCACAATAGATCAAATTTGGATCCATCATCTAACCAAACAGTCCCACAGGTATCTTTCTCATCAAGATTGCCTCACATGCTACTTGACTTACAACCATATATTCTACTTCTATTGACGTGAGCGCCAAAAATCTCTACTTCCCATTGTACCAAGAAACAACTAAAGAGCCAACACTGAAATTTCCACTTAATCTACTCTTTCGGTTTGATGGACTCCCCACCCAATCTGCATCTATGAAGCTACTCAACTTCACTTAGTTTATCCATGTGTACCATAGTCCAAAGTTGGTAGTGCTTGTAAGGTACTGTAAAACATGCCTAGCTTCCTTCCAATATAATTTGGTTGGTCTAACCATTTCTTGGCTTAGTTAGTTGACTACATAACATATATTTGGTCATGTGTTCCCAAGATAGATTAGTCAACCCACTAGATGACAATAAATGGTAGCATCCACTTCCTCACCTAAAGTGGCACCCTCCTTTCTCTAATTGGTCACTAGAGGTGTCTGTGTGGGTTTGCAACTCTCCACGTGAAACTTCTATAGTATCTCATTTACATACTTTCCTTGATATACAAACAATTACCCATCTCCTTTCGATACTTCCAATCCAAGAAAGTAGTGCATGAGACCCATGTCCTTCATTTGAAATTCTCTTGCAAGGTGCTCGTGGCAAGATCTAATAAGTTTTTCATCGCCAATTAAAATTAAATAATCAAAATATAAGACAATAATAAGCATTTTGCCTTCTACAAAGATGTGATAGAGGTTTTCATTTGCTTCAATTTTGATGAAGCCCAAACCAGTGAGACAGCTATCGATCCTAGTGTATGAAGCATGGGGTGGTTGTCTGAGACCATACCACATTTGCTTGAGTTTTCACACATGAGACTCTCAATCAAAAGTTTCAAACCCTTATATTTTGTTGATGTACACATCCTCCTCAATAACCCCATTAAGGAATGTTATTTTTACAACCATTTCATGGATCTAACACCCATTTAATGGATGAGTACCTTTCTATAGGAGCAAAGGTATCCTCGTAAACAATTCCCTCAACTTGAGAGTACCCCTTGGCCACATATATGTCCTTATACTTCTCCATGCTTCCATTGGTTGCATTATTTACCTTCAAGATCCATCTCAAACCCATAATTGATTTATCCATTTGTCTTCAAACTACTTCCAAAACAATATTCTCTACAATGGATTTGTATTCCTCCACCATTACAACAACCCATACAAGTTGCTCTACTACTTCCTCAAAAGAGGATGGCTTAGTCTCTATCATCTCAAGCATTAGAAGCATGTAGCCAATGTACCTATCAAGTGACCTTCTATGGCTGCACAAATTTGAAGGAGCTCCCACATTCTCACTCGCATCCTACACAAGTCCATCAACTTCCCCAATTGTTTTCCTGCCTTATTTGGATGGTTATGCTTGAGTGGATATCTCCACTCTGTTTTCCTCCTCTACATGTGGCTGCTCCACAATTTCCTGAGGCTCCTCCTTTGGAGTGAAAAGATCCTCTTCTAGTGTGATTTGAAGCCCCTTCTCAAGAGAGAACCACATCACCTTCTCCTCAGCAAACTTTACATCCCTTTGCAAAACTGTCATTCTAAGGGATGGAAATTACACAAGGTAGTTGTGAGGAGTTTCTTTGTAACACCCAAATACCCTCAATTTTGTTGTCAGCTCAAGCTTCTTCCTTGAATTTTTGAAGCCATGGTAGCAAATAAAAGCCTCAAAAATCCTGAATTATGAGGGATCCCACTTTCTCCTTGAGAAATCGTCCTCTACTATAATTCTACCCGAAATCTTATGAGGACTCTCGTTTTGCAATTAGACTATTGTGTTACATTCCTTAGCTGACAAATTGGGAGGTAGGCCTTCGTAATGCAACATATCCCTTTCTTCTCCCATAATGCTATGGTTCTTTCTCTCATCCACCCCATTCTGTTGTTGGTTATGGGTTGTTGTCAACTCTCACTAAATGCCTTCATTCACACATATTTTTTTAAATTCATTCGACATATACTCACCTCCATTATCGCTCCTCAGAGCCTTGACCTTATTTTCAGTTTCTTCCTCAACTAGTGCCTTAAATTCTATGAACATGGAGAATGTGTCATCTTTCATTTGCATGAAGAAGATCCTATACTTCCGTGACATGTGATAATAGAATAGCAAATTATTTGTGTCTAGTAGTGGAGGCTGTCGAGAAATGGCCACATACATCACAGTGGATCATTTCCATGATTGTGTGTTATTTTCTATCGGTAATGGAATGTGGATTTGGTGTACTTCTGATCCGGATCTTGGGGGAAGACCCCCAAGATTTGAAAACTTGAATTGCCAGAAGAAAAGGAGGAGAATGGCCAATAAACAAAACCACAAAGAATTTTCTTATTAAAATCAATACTAACTATAAAAGCTACATTGTAGCAAACAAGCTATCCTTTTACAAAATGTGAGTTGTTACTTATAGTATTTTTCCAGTTACAATACCACGGGTCAATTCCATGGGTGAATGAATACCATGGGTGGATGTCACATTACCACGGGTAAATTCCATGGGTGGATGTCACAATACCATGAGAAATTACCATGGGTGAATGAATACCATGGGTGGATGTCACTTACAATACCATGGGTGGATGCCACTTACAATACCATGGGTCGATAAATAATATGGGTGGAAGAGTACCATGGGTTGATGCCATTTTCCATTCAGATCATTCCTCCCTTCCTAAGAAGAAATGGTCCCCATTGCGTAAAGTTCCCTCCTGTGAAGCCCTTGTTGAATATGAAGAGGCACTGAAGATAAGGGTTTTATGTGGTTAACCCAAAACCATGATAAACAAAGATCCGAGGATAGAGATACCCTGTAATGCTTGTGACCAACTGTGATTCTGATAACGTGCGGCCTAACAAATGGACTTTGATAAAGTGTGGGTTTGTGGATGACCCATAACCATGACGATAGAAGGTCTGAGGATAGAGATACCCTGTAATGCTTGTGACCAACTGTGATACTGACAGTGTGCGGCCTCGCAAATGGACTTCGATGAAGTGTGGGTTTGTGGATGACCCATAACCATGATGTTGGTTGTTGATGAAGTAGAAAGTGCCTACATAGCCTCGTGTGGGAGGGCATGTCTCCAGATAACCCAAGCCAAATGATGTTATGCTGAAACTGATGAATGTGAAGCAAGTGCCTACTAAAGTGGGGTGGGAGGGCATGTCTCCAATGAAACCCGCTCTGAATGCTGCTCCATAATTAAAATGGACATAACTCGGCCAATATAACTCAGAATATTTATTATAACCTATTTTTGGAAGCGGAAGGATCATTTTTCATCTTCCCATGTGTTTGAAATCCTTATCTGGACACCCTAGAATCTCTGATTCGCACTGCAATGTTTTCTATCATCACAAAAGTTTTGAAAAAATAGTTGATTTTAAATGAGCGATATCTCCCACATCCGAACTCTGATTCGACCCAATTTTTTTTTGAAATTGGATGACGTTTCAAGAGGATCTCATACAATCCCTTTTCTGAACTTTTGCACAAAAGCTTCAAAAAATGACAGAAGAGTCGTCGTCCACCAGTTGTCGTCAGAAAAAAATTCTCCGACATAGCTGATTTTAATTCAGCGATATCTCCCTCATCCGGACTCTGATCCACCTGATTTTTTTTTTTGAATTTTCGTATTTTTCCGTAAGGAATCTAGATTTGATATTTGTTTTTTGTAGAATTTGTACAAAAATTTTCAGATTTGATCTGCAAACTCATTGCCCAAAAACAATTCCTGCAAAAAATTGAAAAAAGAAAAATTCTTCTTGCTTGGCCCAAGAAAGTGCTCTGAGGAGGTCGTAGCGCATGCCTAAAGTTTGTTGAATATTTCTACAAAAAATTGAGACTAAAATATGAATGAAACCCTCATTCCCATGGAATCGTAACCTTCTCTGATACCACTGATCTGGATCTTGGGGGAAGACCCCCAAGATCTGAAAACTTGAATTGCCAGAAGAAAACGAGGAGAATGCCCAATGAACAAAACCACAAAGAAACTTTTTATTAAAATCGATAATAACTGTAAAGGCTACATTGTAGCAGAGAATCTGTCATTTTACAAAATTTGAGATGTTACTTATAGTATTTTTCCAGTTACAATACCACTGGTCAATTCCATGGGTGAATGAATAACATGGGTGGATTTCACAATACCACGGGTCAATTCCATGGGTGGATGTCACAATACCATGAGCAATTACCATGGGTGAATGAATACCATGAGTGGATGTCACTTACAATACCATGGGTGGATGCCACTTATAATACCATGGGTAAATTCCATGGGTTGATAAATAATATGGGTGGAAGAGTACCATAGGTTGATGCCATTTTCCATTCAGATCAACTTCCTTGAGGTACATTATTTGCATACATCATGTTTATCAAGTGCTCCTTTAAGGAGGCCATAGGTTATTTGACGCATAATATTCAGGGAGGCATGACGCAAATGGACAAGTCTTTTGTGCGAAAGGTCATCGACATCATGACTGTGCACTTTCTACGCCTTAGTGCTTAATATAGCAGAAACTACCACATCTGGCTTCTAAAGGTTCTTCACACAAACCTTCATCTGTTTCACTTGTCTTGTGGCTATGTGTCTCAGGAATGTCTTTCCTTTGTTGTAGATCACGTGATAACAACAGTCTTCCAAAAATACAACACAGGTGAGATTTTTCTTTATGGTCGGAATGAACATGACATCCTTGAGTCTGAGAGTAGATCTCAATTCCCTCTCAAGATGAATATATTAAACCCTATCACATTGTACCTTCATTAATCCTCTAGCTCGATGTGGATCTGTAAATATTTCTCCTCAAGGTCACTGGAAAAGTCTCAACATCCTGTCATGTGGAAGAAGGACTTGATAACAAGTACCACATGCTCCCCATATTGTGCTAGCCATGCATGCAATAAGGGTGAAGTCGAGCTCGAACTATGAAGCCAACGCTACACTTGTTGCTCCTCCTAAGCTCTTCCTGCTTGCCTTTTTATGTGGAGACTTTGTGGGATAGTGCCCAAATTCATTATAATTGAAGCATTTAGTTTGGGACAAATCCTTCTTCTTGCCCCTTGGTTGGATTCTAGTTTTGATTTATATTTCTTCGCTTTTAACTTCTTTCCATTTTCAACCAATGCAAATTTTTCTTCATCCCCGCCCTTGGATGAAGTCCCATCTCTTGTATTTCACGTTATTTCCTCTTGTACAAAATTAGACCATAAGCATTCCTGATTCAATAGTTTCTTCCTCCCAATCACCAAATCTTGGTAGCTATGTTAGCTCTGAGGCCTAGAAGGGCTAGGGTTATGAAATAATCATATGAAATAGTAACACCAACTCTTTCAAGTTCATCATGAACTTGTGTGAGCCTACTCAAATACTGTAGTATAGTGGCATTCTTCTACATCTTGACATTTTGAATTTTATGCTTGACTGCTAGATTCTTGTGGTCACTATTATTCTAGAACAGATCTATCATTACCTAGTACATTGGATAAGGAGTTTATTTCCCATGGAGATTGCTGAAAATGTGGTCCCATACTCCCTTCAATATTATTTTCCTCTCCTTGGCTACATATTTCTTCCACCGAGCAAGGTTATGGACATCATATTTTTTTGATTTTGTAACATCTCTCTTGATGTATTCTAGCAATCAATTTTCATACAATACCACCTCCATGTGATCCTTCCATGCAATGAAACTAGAGGTGCCTTCGAATGCATAGGCTAGCCTCAGCCTGTTGAAGGGCATATTTTGAGATTTGAAGAGATCCTGCTACATTGAACTGTAAATTCGAACCTCCTAAGAAACTATTTCAAAATTCCTACTCTAATGTGATTCTTTCACTAATACCATATAGAAATTATGTTGTATAATTGCAACTAGTCATGAAGTTTTAATCAAAATCACAAGAAAAAAAACTATTCTATTGCTCAGTGAAATTCAAATTACAATTTAGAACATCAATCACAAATATGAAATGAGAAATAACACACATGGACACATTATTTTTTCGAGGGGAAACAAATCTGCTAAAAATCCCTTGCTTGCTTGCATTAATCTGACGAATAGAAATGTATAGCAAGTGTTTTTATCAACTGAGCACAACCTATAAGTGGATAAACTATCTCTTTGTTCACTCAGAAGCTCTGACCCAAACTTAGTCAATTTATGCCTTTGCTTGATCCCCTATTTCCTTATGCAACTCCTTCGAAAATTAGGCCCCTGTTATTTAGGAATTTCTCCAACATGGATTCCACAATTTGCAAGGTTAATCATCCAACTCCATTAAGCACATGTACACTCAAGACTAGTCTACAATTCATGTTACACTATCCTTGAATCTCCACCAAATTTGGGGAACTCGAATTCTCTGCATGGACTAGCTATTTTGGGTTGATTGATGAGTTAATTGTATGATTGCTAAGTTTGACTGAAGTCCCACTCCAAAAGTGACCTTGCACTAGTTCCTCCAATAGTTGGGACTAGTTTAATTGAAAACAACTTGAAATCATTGACATTGATTAGTACAAATTATCAATCACATTTGCTTATTTGAACACTAACTCCTCCAACTCGAATTTACTGAGATAAGTGGTTGACAAGAGAAATGTCCTTCAGTTCAGTGCATCCAAGCTATCTGTTGATGTGAAAATTTGAATTTTTTCAATTTAATCAAGACAAAATCAAATTGATAATTTCTTGATACATTTTTCAACATTTTGTTAAATCTCAATTCAATAACATTCTCTAAAATTATTGACATTTACTAGTAATACCTGGAAAAAAAAATAGATATGAAACTATTAAAATTTAATTCTTATTAAATATATATTTTTTTTATTTCCAGTTTATTATAACTATAATATATACCATATTAAAAAAATAAAATAAAAACATAAAACATTTATTTCATGTATCACAAAAAAAATAAACATGATAATCGAAAAATCATTTACCATATCGCTAGAACAATTGTTTGAAAACACTAAATGGCCATCTCATTTTACAACTATTTATTGATCTTCTTGATCGATTTCAAAGTACTTTGATTGAACACGTTCTTCGAGGAACAATATGATTTCCATCTGCTAGTTTGCAAGGATGAATAGCTCTTGTGAAGCTTTCTGAACAAATCTAAATCCAGTTTCTTTCTGGGGTACATACGTAGGACTATCTAAAGTTGTATAACTGAAGAGATCTTTACATGCATGGAATTTAGGGAAAAGAATTATCCCAATTTGTATGCCTTCTCTAACTAAGCTTTTCCACAATCCGCAACAGGTTGGCTAGTCTTTAATCAATACCTTTAAGGAAGTTTTCACTAGATTTTGTTTGGAAATGGTATAATAGACCAGACAATTTTGGCATGTAAGGGTCTCTACTGTTACTTGTTACGTATGAAATACCCGAAGCACTTAGTCTAACCAGATCTTTAAACAACATCGATCATAAAAACGTATAAATAAAGATTTCAATAAAAAAGAAATAACTAAAGATGCACGATCGTGATGATGCCAATGCATAACATCCTTTAATTTATGTGCCAATTTGCAATAAAAAGAACTAATTACGCCATAAGGCGTTTCCCTCTGAAATAAACTCCCCTAAATGTCTTTTTGTCCTAATCTTAACCGTTAGATCTATTGTTAGACAATTCAACAATTCTCTGCCGTCCAAAAAACAGCGCGTTCATCTACCTAGCCAGTCCATCTACCTAGAGCAATTCGAATCTCCCTCGCCAAACCCTCTTTCTTCTGGGCTTTCCTTCAACGAACAAGGTAGGCTCTCGTCGTTCTCAGCTTTCCCTGAATGAACAAGGTAATCTCACCCTTATTTCAGCCTCCGATAATTAGGATGAATGAGGAGTTGCGTCCTAGATTTGGGTTCGCATTCGAAGGAATTCTCTTTTTGGTGGTCTTCGGCTTTGTTTTATAGTTCTAGGGCTCAACACCTAATTCTAACAGACAGCCCATACGAAATCCCCTGGTATACAGTGACACCCAATGAGTCCTCAGCGATGCTTGGTATTTGGGAAAGTACCCGTGAGTGGTCGGTCACAATTTAATAAATTAAACAATAAAAAGTCGGGTTCTCCGTAGGCCTTTGAATTAAAAGTGGATGGATCTTATATTGGGTCAATAACGCTGGCGGACTATAAAGGTGTCTGATGGCGGACCGACCTCGCGGCTCCTGTGCTTACCCCTTTGATGTTTACAGAGAAAAGTGGAGTACTGGCATCTATAATACTACTACTTTTACTGGTATTATCATTTCCATTCACCAATTCGTTGACTGCATATCGGAGACCTGAAACGATGTTGAGCGTGTTTAGAATGCACCTTCCTTCTGATATTCCTGTGGTAGGCTGCGAGTTAAATCCATATGTGCAATTGTAGCATTCCGACAATAACATCATTACTGATGAGACTCCTACAGATGGCTATTACCTAAGATACAAATGGTGAGTCTTCTTTTACTTCAGTAGATGAAGAGGATTTGATCTATTATATGGATGGTACTTCCTCTGTTGCATGTTTGCTTTCCCCAATAAACCACCACACAACAGGCTAGAAATTTGATGTCCTACCGTGCTTTCTGCAACAAATGTATATGTAGGCCAATAATTTGCAATGCCCTTCCTGTCTACAGATGGCAAAAACTACAGGAAAATGCCCATGCGTCTATCAATTTTCAGTAATGCCACAAACAAAATATTGATTAGTCTTTTTCTTCTCTGGCATGGAAGCTAGCCACACATACCAATACAAATGGTTTGGTTTTAGTAACCATCAAGCCTTTATAGACATTTTTCTTATTGTTTGCTGTCTTCATTGAATAATAAACCTGATGGAGACACACGCAGAGTTTTTCAATTTTCTGATGCTAATTTGTTTGCTGAAATTCAAATGTGTTGTTTTTTGTGACTGAAACTAGCAAATTTATACTACTTTTTAAAAAGAAGGTAGTCAATTTTTTTAAATATAATTTATTGTGGTCCGTCTGCAACAAAACTAGCATTTCGTTTTCTTTATAAAATTTTGATGATTCTTCCAGTGCCTCCAAATTTCTAATAAAAATTACAGTAAATTTTCATGGAAAATGGCCTCGATTTTGCCATTTTTTTGGATGAATGGAGAGGCTCCACTAATCTTTAGTGTTTTTGAAACTCATGGCTCCAACAATTGCACTTATCGCCAATGGCAAGCCTTTGCAATTCGAAGAAATTTCTCTGATTCTATCCTTCATAATATCAGCCTCAGGTACAATTTTATTTTCAAAAGCTCATTTTCTAAATAACTCTCAGCCTTCATCTGAGGAAAAACTATCATTTTCCACTTTGTAAAATGTTTTTATAGTTATTGCTAGGAACATGGCGCATGATCTCAGACTTTTGGTATTGTGTAGGTGGTCTATGATCTAAGTGGGAACTTGGAATTGCGACTTGATATGGAGGTTGTACCAAGAAATAAACCAACAGCAATGAGCTTGGCTCAGCAAACATATTGGAATTTAGTAGGCCACAACAGTGGGGATATACTTAACCATTCTGTTCAAATGTGGGGCTCCCACGAAACCCCTGTGGATGAGAACTTGATTCAGATAGGGGAGATTCTTCTCATTGAAGGAACTGCATTTGAAATCGTCAAGAGAATGAATAATATTCAGAGCATTAGTATCTATGCTTGGTCACAACTTGTTAATTGTAGATATACTTTCCATTTTTATGTAACCTATTTAATATATGTTCAAACTTTACATGTCAATGATGTTGTATTGCATCTTACGGAACATATCTATCAAATTTTCTTGCATTATTGATTCTTTTAATACAGATGGGAAAATAGGTTTTGATAAAGTTGTCTGGAAAGTGGAAAAGCAGAAGGATGGAGAGAATCCAATCTTTTACTTCAGTAGATGCAGAGGATTTGATCTATTATATGGATGGTACTTCCTCTATTGCATGTTTTCTTTCCCCCAATAAACCACCACACAACAGGCTAGAAATTTTATGTCCTACCCTGCTTTCCGCAACAAATGTATATGTAGGCCAATAATTTGTAGTTCCCTTCCTGTCTACGGATGGAAAAAACTACAGGAAAATGCCCATGCGTCTATCAATTTTCAGTAATGCCACAAACAAAATATTGATTAGTCTTTTTCTTCTCTGGGATGGAAGCTAGCCACACATACCGATG
Organism: Pinus taeda; assembly: GCA_000404065.3. Classification (NCBI taxonomy): domain Eukaryota; kingdom Viridiplantae; phylum Streptophyta; class Pinopsida; order Pinales; family Pinaceae; genus Pinus; species Pinus taeda. The sequence continues at coordinate 96,266 of APFE030822650.1, read as the reverse complement.
CAAATGGTTTGGTTTTAGTAACCATCAAGCCTTTAGAGGCATTTTTCTTTTTGTTTGTTGTCTTCATTGAATAATAAACCTGATGGACTCACACGCAGAGTTTTTCAATTTTCTGATGCTAATTTGTTTCCTGAAATTCAAATGTGTTGTTTTTTGTGACTGAAACTAGTAAATTTATACTACTTTTTAACAAGAAGGTAGTCAATTTTTTTAGATATAATATATTGTGGTCCGTCTGCAACAAAACTTGCATTTCGTTTTCTTTATAAAAGTTTGATGATTCTTCCAGTGCCTCCAAATTTCTGATAAAAATTACAGTAAAATTTCATGGAAAATGGCCTCGATTTTGCCATTTTTCTGGACGAATGGAGAGGCTCCACTCGTCTTCAGTCTTTTGAAACTCATGGCTCCAACAACTGCATTTATCGCCAATGGCAAGCCTTTGCAATTCGAAAAAATTTCTCTTATTCTATCCTTCATAATATCAGCCTTAGGTACAGTTTTATTTTCAAAAGCTCATTTTCTAAATAACTCTCAACCTTCGTCTAAGGAAAAACTGTCATTTACCCCTTTGTAAAATGTTTTTATAGTTATTGCTAGTAACATGGCGCATGATCTCAGACTTTTGGTATTGTGTAGGTGGTCTATGATCTAAGTGGGAACTTGGAATTGTGACTTGATATGGAGGTTGTACCAAGAAATAAACCAACAGCAATGAGCTTGGCTCAGCAAACATATTGGAATTTAGTAGGCCACAACAGTGGAGATATACTTAACCATTCTGTTCAAATGTGGGGCTCCCACGAAACCCCTGTGGATGAGAACTTGATTCAGATAGGGGAGATTCTTCTCGTTGAAGGAACTGCATTTGAAATCGTCAAGAGAATGAATAATATTCAGAGCATTAGTATTTATGCTTGGTCACAACTTGTTAATTGTAGAGATACTTTCCATTTTTATGTAACCTATTTAATATATGTTCAAACTTTACATGTCAATGATGTTGTATTGCATCTTACGGAACATATCTATCAAATTTTCTTGCATTATTGATTCTTTTAATACAGATGGGAAAATAGGTTTTGATAAAGTTGTCTGGAAAGTGGAAAAGCAGAAGGATGGAAAGTGGAGAAGCAGAAGGATGGAGAGAATCCAATCTTTTACTTCAGTAGATGCAGAGGATTTGATCTATTATATGGATGGTACTTCCTCTGTTGCATGTTTGCTTTCCCCCAATAAACCACCACACAACAGGCTAGAAATTTTATGTCCTACCCTACTTTCCGCAACAAATGTATATGTAGGCCAATAATTTGTAGTGCCCTTCCTGTCTACGGATGGAAAAAACTACAGGAAAATGCCCATGCGTCTATCAATTTTCAGTAATGCACAAACAAAATATTGATTAGTCTTTTTCTTCTCTGGGATGGAAGCTAGCCACACATACCGATGCAAATGGTTTGGTTTTAGTAACCATCAATCCTTTAGAGACATTTTTCTTATTGTTTGTTGTCTTCATTGAATAATAAACTTGATGGACTCACACGCAGAGTTTTTCAATTTTTTCATGCTAATTTGTTTCTTGAAATTCAGGTGTGTTGTTTTTTGTGACTGAAACTAGCAAATTTATACTACTTTTTAAAAAGAAGGTAGTCAACTTTTTTAAATATAATATATTGTGGTCTGTCTGCAACAAAACTAGCATTTCGTTTTCTTTATAAAAGTTTGATGATTCTTCCAGTGCCTCCAAATTTCTGATAAAAATTACAGTAAATTTTCATGGAAAATGGCCTCGATTTTGCCATTTTTTTGGACGAATGGAGAGTCTCCACTCATCTTCAGTGTTTTGAAACTCATGGCTCCAACAACTGCATTTATCGCCAATGGAAAGCCTTTACAATTCGAAGAAATTTCTCTGATTCTATCCTTCATAATATCAGCCTCAGGTACAATTTTATTTTCAAAAGCTCATTTTCTAAATAACTCTCAGCCTTCGTCTGAGGAAAAACTGTCATTTACCCCTTTGTAAAATGTTTTTATAGTTATTGTTAGGAACATGGCACATGATCTCAGACTTTTGGTATTGTGTAGGTGGTCTATGATCTAAGTGGGAACTTGGAATTGCGACTTGATATGGAGGTTGTACCAAGAAATAAACCAACAGTAATGAGCTTGGCTCAGCAAACATATTGGAATTTAGTTGGCCACAACAATGGAGATATACTTAACCATTCTGTTCAAATGTGGGGCTCCCACGAACCCCTGTGGATGAGAACTTGATTCAGATAGGGGAGACTCTTCTCGTTGAAGGAACTGCATTTGAAATAGTCAAGAGAATGAATAATATTCAAAGCATTAGTATCTATGCTTGGCCACAACTTGTTAATTGCAAAGATACTTTCCATTTTTATGTAACCTATTTAATGTATGTTCAAACTTTACATGTCAATGATGTTGTATTGCATCTTACGGAATGTATCTGTCAAATTTTCTTGCATTATTGCTTGTCTTAATATAGATGGGAAAATAGGTTTTGGTAAAGTTGTCTGGAAAGTGGAAAAGCTGAAGGATGGAGAGAATCCAATGGTATTTACATTTTCAGTCAAAACACCAAAGGAATTGCAAAGCTATGGTCATTTTTCTTGGCTTCTGAAAGAAGCATTGTTCTATTTTTCCAATAAATGAGTATCTTGTCAATCATACCCTAGTTCATTGGTGAGTTCATCAAGGATTCCATATTTTCCATGGTCTGTTCCATGTCCCCAGCTAAATTGTATGAGGCCATGTATGCCTACAAGTCCCGAGGGATTTTGAAGAAATGGTTACCCCACATGCAGAGTTAATGCACAATGCACTAGGGATTAAAGTTGGGCACATTGTGATTTATTTTTGCTGGCTTAGGTTGCCAGTTTTTTTGATAACGAAGATGAAAATATAGATTTTTTTAAGTCAGGGAAATCAAATCATTATTCCCAGTCCTATTTGTAAGTGAAATCATCAAGAGAATGGTTAATCTTCAGAGCATTAGTAGTTATGCTTGGCCACAACTTGTTAATAGCAGAGATACTTTCTATTTTTATGTAACCTATTTAATATATGTTCAAGCTTTACATTTCAATGATTTTGCATTGTATCTTATGGAACATATCTATTAATTTTATCTTGCTGTATTTGCAACCTACACTCTAAGTGGGAACTTGGAATTGCAAATCTAGAGGCATCAACCTAGTGGCCTCCAAATCAACTCTATATCATACTAAATTTTTATGGGCATAAAAATACTCAAGAAGTTTGGGAATAGACAGAATTGCGCAAAATGATCAACTAAATGCAAGATCACCCAAAGTGGAATAAGCTTTCTCAATTTTTTCCTTTTAATTCAAATGAAACAGAAAACTGATAGTTCTCTGGTTGGTTTTGCACTATGGAAGGAGGCAATAGAAAGGAACTTGAAAACAAGCCTAGTTTAACTGAAAGGCGAGAGGTTTTGTTTGCTCGTTGTATCATACTTACCACAAAGGCCGTGCAATTCAAAAAAATCATTAGCGACCTTCTACCAAGTAGGATAAACGTCTCTCTCTGTTATTGTTTGTTGCTTCTTGTTATATTCATAATCTGCCCTTCATGTTATTGTTTGTTGCTTCTTGTTATGTTCATAATTCACTCCTGGTTTTCTTCATATTCATAGCCTCTTCTAGTATATTTTAATTTCATCTACTATGTTTCTGTGATCTCATTTGGTGGCAATTGAGACGACTTGAACTTCCCCATTTGGGTTTCACTGAGATTGGTGATATATCTGAAGACTGGAAGAAGTATTCTACTGAACTACATCCACTTTGACATAATACCATACACCCTATTATTATTCCTTAAAAAAATCAAATTTGAAAATTCAAGTGTCCTAACCATAAATTCCAAAGAACACTATTTACTTCCTTTGTCGCATTCAAACTATGTGAGTTACTTGAATAAAAAAGGGCTTGAAAATTATGTCTTCAGTAATTTATTCTCTTGCTATAATTTCATTTTTACTCAAGTTATGCATGACTACACATTCTTTATTATCAAATATTAACTTTTAGTTTTTCTCCAACATCTATCCCATATATTCTTCCTCAATGTTCAATTTGCCATGGATAAGCTTATTTTCCACATGCAATGCTACAATTGCAACTATACCTTTCCCTTTCAATTTTAAGACACTATCACCACCATAAGTGTCATTAATTATATTAAACAACTCATCCTTAGATGTCATATGAGTTGAGTGTCTCGAGTCAATATATCATGCATAAATTTCTTGATTGTGTGCCATCAAACTTGATATGAATAACTTATCATTTTTAATTTATTCAACTACTATATTAACATCTTTATGTTCATTATCTCTCAGTTATTCATAGAAATCTTCATCAAGCTGACTAAATTTGTGATAATAATAATACTATGGTCGTTGTCTTTCTTGATATCCATTTGTGCTCCCATCTCTTTCTCTTCCTTTTACATGAGATCCTTCTTTGCTTCCTCCTCTAAATTGGCTTGAACTTCTTCCTCTACCTCTTGAAATGAATTCATATTCTTGTGAATTTTTCTTATTTGTATTCTAATTCTGAATCAATTGATTATGAACTTATCCTGTACTTCTTCATCATCGCCTATTCTTTGTGGAGAATGCATTTTCCATGTTCTCGTTTGAAGAAATATCTTCAAGAACTAATAAATATCCACTTAATTCATCAATAATAAACATCAACTACTAATTCCCATAGATGTTTGTTGATAAGCATTGGTTCCATTCTTTTTCTCTAATAAAAATACTTAAAACTTGTGATCTTTGAAGAACTATATTATTTGTCACCATAAAAAAGAATGAAGAAGAAAAAAAAAGCAAAGAGAACACATATATTGTCCCACTCCAATCAAGGACATGAACAACTATCAAAAAAATTGGGACTCAACCACCACGAAAAACAGTTTTTTTATTAAATAGAGAATACAATGAAGTGTGTTATTCAAGCTCCATTAGTTGCACATCCTCCATGCTTTCACATATCTATCCACTCGCTCAATCAGTATCATCTTTTTTTCCCATCCTTTGAGTCTCTCGTCCACATAGATACTCACACTTCCACGTAGTCATGCATTTCAATCTTATGCACCACAAAACCCACAACACTTTGGATGCAACTTCTTTTCAATGCAGCCATTAGAAATTTATATAGGTTTTCACACAGTCTAGTTCTATCTCTCATATAATGCTCATATCACACCGTGCTCTAATACCAAAATGAAGTAATATTATATCAATAACATGGAGCAATGCAAAAAAATAACAATAATAAGACAAGCTCAAATACCTTGGAACACTACAACAAGTGTCGGATACCCTGTGCATACTGCCATCTCTGCAATGCATAAGAAGTGGCTGCCATTTGTTCAATCATGTAGGGGACATTTCCAACGTGGAATTCCCTGCAGTCTGTGAAATGCTTGATTTTGAATTTAAGCCACCCATCCAAGAAATCCCTATTTGTATCTGCGTTCCACTGCGTCCTGCAACCACTGATGACTGGACAAGCCTGCTAATGAGATCTTTCAAGTATAAAGATCAAGAAGATAGAGGAGCCATAGTCATGGCCTCTGATGCCCTGGAAAATGTTGAGAGGTTGATCTTCATATTGGAAATTAGAGCATACTATTTTTATTACTAGCATTGGGTTGTCGTCCAAGGAAATCATCTTATATGGACTACTTTAGTACAATAATTTAGCACTTTTATGTTAAAATGAAATTAGGTGTCAAGGAATGAATCACTTTAGTATAAAAAATTAACACTTTCATATCAGAATGAAATTAGATATTGAAGCAAAATTTTTATAGTAAACCAATTACAAGATTTAAAACTCTGATATCATAAGAAAAGCCATCAACAAACATATAATTTGTCCCACTTTCCTATGAAAAAAATTAAGGCACAATATAGATTGAGTAGAGGAAGATAAATTCTTGTTTATGATTACTTGATCAACTTTTTTCTTGAGTATGATTAGTTGATTAGATAAATTCTTGTTTATGATTAGGCACAATCTCGATCCAGTGAATTAATAGGAGCTTTTGTAAAGGTAAGTACAGAAAAACTTTCAGTTAGCTAAAATGGGCGTGTTCAAAGATGGGCTAGGAAGCCTATATATGATGATCTAGTTGTTAGTGGTAAATTTTGTTGTTTAATTAGTGTGGTTATCTGCTATTTCTGTAGCACAGCTCGAATAATTTGACACTGTGACAGGATCAGTTAATTTAAGTGATGTGGGACTGGCCTGTTTAGGCAATTTGGCACTCTTTATTACAAGCTTGTTAAGAGGAAGACTTTATTTGGAAATGGGTACCAGGGATCTCATGGCCACCCTCACAAGTCCCAAAATCAAAGACATAGATAAGTTTGGACTGGCCACCACACATGAATTTAGTGAAGCTTCTGTTGTAATGTTGTCAATGGATACATCAATTCTTCCATCCAGCAATTCATGAAATATATATGCAATTCCCATGATGTGGCCTCCATACTGCTCCAATGTGCTCCTTTAAAAGATGCATTAACATCTCCTTCAATCCAAATTCCATCCGAATGTGCAGGTGCCATTCAAGAGATTTGTTCACATAACATCCCTGGATGCAATTGTAATTGCATTGTATTCAGGACAGTCAAATATATCACAATCTTACTTGTTAAGAGGATGCCTAAAACACTACAACAAGTGTCAGATACCCTGTGCATACTGCCATCTCTGCAATGCATAAGAAGTGGCTACCATTTGCTCAATCATGTGGGGGACATTTCCAGCGTGGAATTCCCTGCAGTCTGTGAAATGCTTGATTTTGAATTTAAGCCACCCATCCAAGAAATCCCTATTTGTATCTGCATTCCATTGCATCCTGCAACCACTAATGACTGGACAAACCTGTTGATGAGATCTTTCAAGTCTAAAGATCAGGAAGATAGAGGAGCCATAGTCATGGCTTCTGATGCCCTGGAAAACTACCTGGATCAGAGGAGAGGATGTAGACTGGAAGAAGTATTCTACAGAACTACATCCTTAATAGTGCCAAGGTTTGCAGAAGTATTAATCAACCTTGTATTGACTGGTTGCTTCAAAGTAGATGGCTTTTGTAGTGCCCTGTTAGCGAGAAGGGCAATAAGCCATGCAATAAGCCATTACATCGTGGACAATAAAGGAAATGGGTTATGTGCCAATGTGTTTCTAACCAGTGTTGTGGTCAAGAATACTGTCATAACACCAGTGTTTGCCAAGTGTTGAGGTTTAGAGGTAGTACTCTTCTGAACCTCAGAACCTTATCGTCTATAGTGGACTGTATCAACTTGATTTGCTCTGTTGCTTCGATTGTGCTTGTTGCATTAGAACGCGACGTTGGAAAATTGTATAAAATAAACTCCACTCCACCCTCTAAGCCTAAAGTTGTTGCGATAATAACAATCATCTGTATTGGCATGGGTATGGACTGTTTAGAAATGCTTTCCAAGAAGATTAGTGGGAGGAAAAACCTTCTGCTTAGGGTAGTGATAGTTTTAGAGATTCATTGCATTGCAACAACTAGTGCAATTTTAGGAGCTTTGGGTATAAAGGGCTTTGGAACATGGCACTATAATGCTCTGCAAGCCCTAGTTTGGGTGAAATGGGGAATTGGGTGTTATCTACTGGGAGAGTATTCGCTCGAATATGTTCACAAACCTTCCAGGTCAACCATGATGCGTAGTGGAGTTGAAAGTCTCACATACTCTTCGACCAGATGGATTGACAATGGAATTCTGGTGTATTCTTCTGCATTCTTGTTCAATGCTCTCTTGTCTGCACTTCGGGGCATGCGTGCATGATATCCATGGAAGGACAAACTATGAAGCCTGTGAGATCATTGTGGTGTACTTTTCTTAGCTGCAATTCGGGGCATGTAGACGATGAAATTTGTCAGATCATTTCTACCAGGTAGCAAGTTTCTTTTTCTTAATTTAGTAGGGCCAATCTTTTTGTTGTATCTTCTGCATTCTTATGCAATGATGCCTTAGCTGTAGCATGGGGCATATGGGAGTAATGTCCATGGAAGAATAGATGATGAAGTTTGTCCGATTCTTTCTACTCTATAACAAGCTTCTCTATTTTCTATTTTTAATATATGTAAATTTAAGGATAGATGATGAAGTTTGTCTGATTCTTCCTATTTTGTAATAGGCTTCTTTTTGTGTATACAAATATAATATTGTTAGATCTTTTTGTTGTGCTCTTCTGCATTCTTGATGATGTCTTAGCTGTAGCTTGGATATGTGAAAGTAATGTCCATAGATGGATACATGATGAAGTTTGTCTGCTTTTTCCTTCTCTGTAACAGGCCCTTTTCTTAAAGTGTATAAATCTTATGTTGTCAGATCTTTTTGCTGTAATCCTCTGCATTATTGTGGAATGTTGTCTTAAGCAGTAGTTTGGGGCATGTGAGAGTAATGTCCATGGAAGGATAGATGATAAAATTTGTTTGACTTTTTCTACTTTATAACATGCTTTCTTTTTAATGTATGTCATGTTTTAACTCAGTACATATATTTACTTTAATACGGGGAACCTGAACTTTCTTCATACAAGATCAATTACGAGTAATTCCAATATAATATGAATTAAAAGGTTTTGTAAACTATACTTCAACAGATGACAAAAATTTCTCTTTCAAAATTGGATAAAATGACCATTGGATAACAGGTGGCATAGTTGACCCTGTTTAAAGGGAGGTTGATAGATTTTTAGGAATATTTACAAGAGATTCAAATTTGCAGGCAGGATATCAACAGTCAAAGAATCAATTTTCAATTTGATGGCAGAGGATTTTCAATCATCTCCGTATTCCTGGTAGCAACTTAAAATTAATTTCATTTTTAATTTATTGTTAGGATTTTATTCCTAAAATCTTGTAATAGCGTGAGGATTATGTTTTTCCTGTATTCTTTCATTAGAATATATATTTGTAATCTAAGGGAGGTTGGATTTTGGTGTAAAAAACCCAGGTTTGTATACTGTAGAAGCTTGATAAAGTACTCCTTGTTATGCCTAGAAAACTGGCTATTGCTAATGACATAAGCTAACAGCTACCTTGTCATTTTGACCCCGTAGTGGAGGATGCCCATTACATACCTAACAAGAAGTTTCTTTGAGAGTAAGTATAGCCATTAGTTGATTTCCTGTATCTGGGCTAAAGAATATTGTTGAAATCTTCTAATTTGACTATTTTGTGATAATATTTGATGGAATTATTGTTCATATACTGGTGAATATTGATCAATATGAATGATTTTCCTTTCACAGTTCTTGTGTTTTGATTCTTTATGAATAGGAATTGATTCATTCAACTAAAATTGGTATTGTTGATTTTGATGGTACTTCTGTTCTCTAGCTTGATGATTGGGTGTTGTGCCAAATTTACAAGAAAAAAGGTCATTCTCAGAGAGTACAAGGGGTAGAACGAGATGAATCACCAAGTGCAGATGAAGTGATGGCTTCTTTGCCTGATATTGATTAGCAAAAAAAACTGCAATTGCCCAAAATTGCCTCTTTCAGTGGGTTGTTGGAGAGTGACGATCCCTTCATAGATGGTTTTTTAAACGAGGAAGCCATGGATGGCAATGGAAACAGCAACAGACTACTTCAATTCCAGTCCTCCAACCTCTCTCACAACAATTTCAGCAATAACAATGACAACAATAGCGATTGCCGATATGAAGTTGTCCCAAAACAAGAAGAATTAGCAGTGGAGAAACTTCAATTTGCCATTAAATTAATGGGACATGAATTCCCACAAAGGAGTTCAGAAAGGTGCAATTAAGTTGAGCTTTCAACTTCTCATTCAATTGATGGACACTGAATATTAGATATAAGATAAATATATAGGAGTAGCATGTGAGCGTCAATTTTATAAAGGAGATTCCTTTTATTATTAATAAAAATATAGATAGTTTCATTTTAAAGGGTTGTAAATATGAGTTTTTAGTTGTTTTTATGCAAAACCTGATAAATAGCAATTTAGCAATTTCTTTTTAATTGAGTGATTCAAATTCATGTTTCTTTAGGTTGAAGGTAAAGCCACTAAAGTGGAAAAAATTGTGACGCCAATAATCAGAGAGATTGTGATAAAAAATTTAATATTCCAAGAAGAGGAGGTAGTAGTAGATTCTAAATAAATTAGCAATGCAAATGTTTGCAACAAATTTAGAGAGATCCACCTTGTTTAATAATGCACACACTAAGTGGATAATGGATTTCTACACTTTATGCCTTACGGCGTTTCCTTTGCAACATCTTGTGCAAATGCTAGTTATAATCAATCCATTATCATATAAAAATCTCTACTGTTACGTCTTATGTATGAAAGACCCGAAGCGCTTAGTCTAACCAAATCTTTAAACAACATCGATGCCATAAACGTATAAAAAAAATTTCAATAAAAAAGAAATAAGTAAAAATGAATGATCGTGATGATGCTAATGCATAACATGCTTTAATTTATGTGCCAATTTGCAATAAAAGGAACTAATTATAGTCAATCCATTTTATAATCTTTAAATTAATTGCAGAAAACATACACATTATAGGATTTGAAAGGAAGATTAAAACACAATAAGATATACAATCTATAAACCTCAAACCCTTTACCAACATATATCCGTTACTGCCATCCAAAAACATTTAAAGTAAATTAAATATTAGATTTTAAATGCATTTTGAGAATTGCGATAACATGAAATCGTGCAATGTATAATTCATGTTTCAGTTGTTATGAAAGGAAGGCTTATCTTTGGCAATATCCACAAGTAAGGTCCGGTCCTAATTCCAGTGACTAAGTCTCTCGTGAATCTTCTAGGTTGATATATAGTTTTTACATTAAAAATATTCAACTCTCACATTTAGCACAACAATTTGGATTATTTGGATTATTTTTATTTATGGAAGATTCATTTGAATTTTATTACTTTAAAGAAGTTACAGTTGGGAAAAATGTTATCAGAAAAATTTCAATAACAACCAAAATTTTTACTTAACGCAAAAAAATAAATAGACTTAATTATTTATTATTTTATGTTTCTGTATTAATTAATAAATATAAATTTTTTTTTTCCAAAGCCATGGATCATTTTCATGTGTTTTCATAATCTTGACTCTAAAACCTCCAAAACCACTGAACAAGTCAAGTTTACTTTAATTACCAAAAACAATTAATAAATAATTACATAAAAATATTCAACTCTCAAGTTTAGCACAATAATTAGCGTTTTTTTTCTTATTTATGGAAGATTCATTTAAATTGTATTACTTTAAATAGGTTAAAATAGAGAAAAATTTCATGAGACAGATTTTCAATAACAACCAAAACTTTTACCTAACATAAAAAATAAATTGATTAATTTACTAATTGTCTATTTTACCATTATCTTACTTTATAATTAATGAATTAATATTTAATTTTTTTAAATTTTTTTTCCAAAGCTGATGGATCACTACCATGTGTTTTCTCATAATCTTGATCCAAAACCAACTCATAACCAAGTCAAGTTTACCTTTTAAACTAACCAAAAAAAATAATATTTAAATAATTATTTAATCTTTATTTTGGACTTTAACATTGCATTACACTAGCTCTACCAAAAGATTCATTATTTATTTTTATTTTATTTCATGAAACAAAATGTTATGGTTAAACTACTCATTACGATTAAATTTACATTATGCCATCTTTTACATACTAGGTTGGAGAGCGCTAGAAACAAAAATGTTATTTTTTTTTACCATACTTGGTTAGAGAGTGCTAAAAGAAAATGTATTTTTTTTATTAATATACTTTTAGATACATATTAATATTACTTAAGCAAGCATATTGGAATATTTTATTGAATTTTTTGTTATCAATATTTTAAATGCTATGTATTAATCTTATATTAAAAAACCAAATGAAATAGACATGTGTTGTTTATTATTCTTACCAAGAAAAT
>APFE030822650.1:50061-83825 GCA_000404065.3 Pinus taeda | reverse complement strand
ATTAAATTTCTTCTTCTCTAGTCTATATATATATCCAATGAAATAGATTATATATATAGATATAGATATAGATAGATATAGATATAGATATATCGAAATAAATTAATTGGCAATGATATTTAAATAATTTATAAGTTTTGTATTCAAATATTTTTAAAAGATATAATATTTTTTTTGTTTGAATTATTGTATCATTCTCTAAATTTGATATAAAATTATGATACATTATGGATATAGAAATATTTCATTTATACTTGAGATTGAAAACAAATGATTTTTACATCTATTTCAGACTGGATTTTATTATTACCTAACCTAGAGCATGAGATAATTAAAACTAACCATTGAGATATATATTCATATTATTATTTTTTTGCTATATTTGGAGAAATTTTTGTTTAAATTGAGACATGTTTAATTCATGTTGAGCATGAACAAAATCATAAAAATTAATTTAATTATAGATTATTAATTATATTAATTAATTATAAATGATGAATATATATATATATATATATATATATATATAATATATATATATATTATATATATATATATATATATATATATATATATATATATATATCATGGAGCTTAGTGTTCTCTTTACCGTGAATTTTTTAACCTATAAATGGGCCAATACCATTGGTTGCTAATACCACCTAAAATAAAAAATTATTCATGTTAATATGAATCATCTTCATTTGATATTGTTTTTAATTAATCAATCTAAGGAGCCTAGATTCATCATAACATGAGATCTATCAAGCTACGAGAGTTATCAAATATCAAGCTATGTGATCTAGATTGGATTTTATATCTATACATACCATATCTAGGTTGGATTCATCTCTCCCATGTTGCCCTCTCTACCTCCACCTTTCTCTCTTTATATATTTCTTCTTCCCTCACTCTCTCTCCCCCTCCAACTCTATTTCTCTCTCTGTCAATCTCTTCTTCTCTCTCTCAAGTCCTCTCTTTTCCTTCCTATCTCTCCCTTTCTCTTCCACCTCCCTCTCTCTCTCAAGTCCTCTCTTTTCCTTCGTATCCCTCCCTTTCTCTTCCACCTCCTGCTCTCTCTCCTCCCCATCACACTCTCTTTGTTTTCCATCCAACTCTATCACTATCTCCCTCCCCATCTCCTTCTCTCTCTATCTGCTTCTCTTGCCCCGCAATCTTTGTGTCTCCCTCTATCACTCTTTCCCTTCTTCCCCTTCTCGTCCCCTCTCCTTCTCTCTCTCTTCCCTCATCTTCTTGCTCAGTCACTCTCTCTCCATCTCTCCCTTCTCACGCCCTCTCTCTCTTCCGACCTCTATCTCTCTATGTCTTCATTCCTCCATCTCTCTCTCTCCTCTCTCTTCCTTCCTCTCTCTCTCTTTCCCTACGACCCCCCTCTGTATCACCCCCCATATCTCTCTCTATACCATCCAACTCTATCACTATATCCCTCCCTCTCTCTTTCTCTATCTCCCTGTCTCCCCCCCTCTCTATGCCTCCCTATCTCTCTTCCATTTCTCTCCCTCTTTTTTCTCTCGTCCTCTATATTTCCCTCCTCTCCTCTCTCCCTCCCTCTCCATCTCTCCCTTGTCACTCCCTCTCTCTCTCTACCTTTATCTCTATATGCATATTTTCTTTTCTCTCTCTCTCCCCCTCAAACACCATCTCTCTCTCTCCCTCTCTCCTCTCCCTCACACACTCTCTCTCTACCCTCCAACTCTGTCACTATCTCCCTCCCTCTCTCCTTATGTCTATCCCCCCTCTCCCCATATTCCATCAGTCTCTCTCTCATTCCCTCTCTCCCCCATCCATCCATATGATGTAGAATTTTCACTCTATGTAATCAATGTTATATCTAATGTCTAAAATATTTTACATTTTAATTTTTGATTGTGAAATGAGTTATAAATTTTAGTAATTTGGTATTGATAAGTCATGTTGTTGGCCAATGGTATTGTAACAAAATCTTTTCACAATTCTTTAATGTCAATTGGAAAGTGGGGGTGGATATCCATGGATAATAAACTTGTTCAATTGTAAGTTTATTTTAAGTATTAGGCTTTTTTGTGCTTATTATTAAATTTAGATATTGTTATGGAATAATTATTACTCCCTACCAAGGCAAGACTCTAATAATCGATTTGTGTATTGATCACCATTACTACAACACTAGACAATGCAAATTATACTTTTTAATATTGAAAAAATATTTCTTTTAAATATTATTAAAAAACAAAATTATTTTCGAACATTTGATTGGACCATATCTTGAAGGTCTTATTGCATCTTTTGCACCATATAATTCCATGTGGATAACTTCCTTACATATTTTATACTATAATTTATGGATATGGTTGTAATATTGATGCGTGATTTTTAGATATTTGGATAGCGATTTTTTATTTTTAACCTTTGCATGAAAACCATCCAAAAATAAAATATTTGAAAATAACTTATACCCAGGTAAATAACATATGCACCATCAATTACTTCCCACCATCATTTAAGAAGTCTTTCCATGTCCTTATGCTTGAGCACGCTATTTACTTATCCACTTCACATCTCAATTTATTAGTTACTACCAAAGAAAGGCTATAGGATGGTTTGTCTATCAACTATTATTAATTTAGCATTGATAGATGTAACTCATAATTATTTATGTAATTTTTCCTAGAGCATAGTTTCCAACCTGAGTTGGACAAGATAAGTTATAAAGAAAAACAAAATTAGAATATAAAAAATTGAATTTTATTATTTTTATTACTTTTATTTTTTTTATTATTAATTGATCTAAGATTTAAATGTTCATACTACAACATCTACCCCATACTCTCTTATGTACTACTTTGAACCTTTTATTGTTTTTTAATTGAGAGGAGATATAAATTTTAAATGTTTATGTGAAATATTAATAATTTACACCTACATATCTACCCCTATTGGGGAAATTAAAAGGAAAAAAAGGGTATAACCACTTTTAACATAAATATCAACATTTGATTTATGACTACTACTAGGATTATGCTAAAATATTCCATGGAGGTCAAATCCATACCATTCAGCTAATCATTATTATGAGGATAAGCATATTTATTTTGAAATAGAGGTTATATAATTTTAATTTAACTATCATAATTATTAGGTAGATGGTAGAGATTTAACCTCATAGATTATTCTAGAATATCCTTCGTAGTATACAGAAAACAAAAGATCAGATTTATTTCCAAAGTAGTTATGTCTTTTTTATTCTTTCAAATAATTTTATTAATTGAAAAAAATTGGTCATATGAACAAGTGTCGTATGAAATGAGTTTTGGTTTTTGGGGCATGTGGTATTGATAAGCCATCATATTTCCCCATGCTATTGTAGAAAACCATATTTACATATGTTGACATTGTTGGACCCACCAACATTTAGAGGATCTCCCGGGTCAAGTCCCAACTAGACCTCACACCGTTTGGTGTAGGAGTCCCATATGGTAAGATGGATGAGTTGCCATTATCTTAAAGATATGCCTTAGATCTTGCTTGTTAGCACATCAGAGTGGTTTTCATTATCTTTGAACAATGAGGTTCGCGTGCCTAATGAGTGCGTAGTGTCGTTTGTGTCAAAGTTGTTTCACTACAGAGGGAGAGGGTGGAGGTGAGTCTCAGGTTGAGAGGGAATAGTCCTAACTCTACTAGATACACACAACACAACAGGACATGCGTAGCTTCCAGCAGAGTAGTCCACATAGATCTGGTAGTCACAAACACAAGATGAAGGGATAACACATATAACACCCAGCAGAATAGTCCACATGAGTGCAACGGACGTGATAACAAGTTTACAAGGATGAACCTATTGAGTGTCCAGCAGGATAGCCCACATAGGCAAGACAACATTAACAACTAATAAAACACATTTCCAATAGCATATGTATTGAAACAACTGAAATAGCTCAATTGTCTTAATACAAGATAAACCAGCATGCATTACAATTGTCCAAAGAATATTCTTACAAGCGAGTATAATACATGTGTGAAAATGTGCTAGCTCGTTAACATGCTTTTGAATTAAGAGAAACTTAGATGACACATTTGTACACCATTACATCACTAACCCCAAGATGTTGGAGCGTTTGCTTGCTCCTCAAAGAAAAGTTTCCAGACTCTCAAGGCTATGTGGGAGAAGCCAAGGTGAAAAATTCATTTGCATCTACAAATGAGCAGTATTTATAGCCAAGGTTAAAATTGGCCGTTATGACTGTTTGACATCCCTCCTGACTGTTTGACTTACACGAATTTTCAACTATACATAACTCTTAAGATTTACGTGTGGGTATTTTGGACTTCCACGTTACATTACAATGACTACAACGATATTACCCATATTACTAATGTGGCTGAGATGACTCAACATGACATAGTTAGTATTTTCATGTTGTTGTTGGTGTGCATGTCAAGCTGCAGTATTGTTGAGTGATGGATGTGCTCTAGGTGTACCATACCTTCATCTCCGCATGGCAAGGTGTGTAGAGTCTTCGATGATCTTGGTGTTCACTTGATGTTTCATTTTCACGTCATTCCATCACTTGTAACTGGTATATTCCATGTGTTCGTCCATTCGCAAACAAATCTCCTTGAATGCGTTCCTTGCTCATCCATTCATGAACCAATCTCCTTGAATGCGTTCCTTGCTCATCCATTCATGAACCAATCTCCTAGAATGCACTCCTTGTTCATTCCATTCATCATTGCATCATGTCTCATCCATGTACCTGTATCTGCAATCACTCATGACAAGATGACATGAAATCCAGAAATCTCCTAGTCTAACATGGTGCATTCTCTTTCACTTTTGGATGTAGGTGACTGGGAGAGAGACTAAGGCTCTAAAATTATGCATAGCACATTTCGAGCTGGGATTTGGGCTCTAGGTACTATTGATGAAAATTTCTCTAAGGTCACTGGGACGCTGACATAGGCAATATAGATTGAGAGTGACTGTCTACAGGATCTAGCTCAGTGGAAGGGCAGATCTGTGCAATTTTTTTAGGGAGATAGTGCAGGTATTAGACGAAGACTTGCAGTGAAAATTGCATAATTTCTTTTAGGAGCTAGCAGTACGCAACATGAGGCTACTGGAAAAAAATGCACAATTTTTCTAGGGAGCTAGCAGTGGGCTATGAGAGGCTGCTGGCAAAAACTGCATAGAGCTAGGAGGGTGGCCTACTCGACATCCCTACATAGTTTCTGAGTTGAGCAAGATGTTGGGAAGCTGGGAGAGTTCTCATGAAGACTATGCAAATTTCATGATGATTAGCAGGTAGGATGACATGGCGACTCGTTTGAAAAACGATGAAATTTTTTAGGGCAGTGCAGTCACAGCCAGTGGGCGTCTGTCTGACAAGAATGCATAGTTTCTTCAGTCAGTGGAAGTGGGTGAGATAGGTAAATTCTGTGCAATTGTTTGGAGGAGTGAGGCTCATGGTCATTTCCCGGGTCAAACTCTTCAGTGGACCTGTCGGAGGCTTGGTTGATGTTACTTGCAAGTAGTGCAGATTGAGATGGCTTGCTCGAAGACTTTGTGCTATTTTGTGTGATATTCAATCGAATTGATTCTAGGATTGTGTAGTGAAGACTCCCTTGGAGGCATCCTCAAATTCTGCACAATTTTGGGCAACAATACATGTTAATTGAGGGTTGAAAATGCATAGTGCAGCTCAACAGAGGTCTCGTTGTTGTGATTTGTCTGGTCAACATAGCTTCAACAAAATGACTAAGTATGTGAATGAGTAACTTCATACATGTATGACCTTGCAAACACACATTCAACATGTCTTGACGAAAAGACACCTCAAACCATCAAGACAACATACACTTAGTGTGATTCACTGTTAGTGCAAGAAACAAGTGGGACACCTGTAATATACTGTTTGAATGACCTTGATGATGTTTGTGCAACATTGCATACAACTTCATGTTTTAGTGTGATAGATGATTACATAGAGAATTCAACTTTTTCACATGAAGATAGACTTAGTCCATGGCGAGAACATGACTGCAAGCATGACGTTGTGACCAACATGCAAAAAGATGTCCAATGAATGGTCAAGTGAGGAGGGTGCAAAGACTCAACACGGGCTCATGAGATGAGCCTGTGTGCTTTTAAAATTCAAGGAAAAACCCAAGGAATGCTCTGAAATTGGATGCAAGCCAAAAGTATTAGAGGTTGTTGCAGTTGCTACAAGACTTTATGACACACTAGTTGAATTCTAGCTTCTTTGTTTTTGTCCATTGACAGTACAGGGCCTTGATCTTTCAGGGAGTATTGAATCATTGTGTGGGATACTTAGGCCTCCCCACTTACCCCATCAACATACATGGTTCAACTTTCATGAACACAGTCAAACACAACAACAAGTTCAAGTTTGATCATAGTGTTTCGAAATCAAGAAGGGTAGTTTGGCTCGCATGTTAAAATTTTCAGAGTATAAGTTTTCATCTCTGTTGTTGTTCCACTGTCAGTGGGCTTGGACAGTACCCCGATGGAGTCATGCAGGAACACATGCATTGCTTCACTTCCAGCAAGCATGGTCAGTACCTTGGTGGACTTGTATGCTCGACCTCTCTGCGCAGGAAGCCTTTCTCCTCTTTTGCCTTTGAATTTTTGAAAGAGAACTATGCATAGGCACTTATTTATTTTTGGGGTGGAAGAGGGATCCCAAATTATTGAGAGAAGAATAGGTTGTTCCTTAAAAGAAGCATGCAAGACCTCTAGCGTAGGTCTTCTCTTTTAGATTTTCCCCTTCTTTATTTCTACTAGTTGGATGAGTTTGAACACACATAGCACAAGGTTGAGTACATGCATGGGGTTTCCCAGTGTGGACATAGGTTCATGGTTGAACCCATGCTTCCCTTGTAGACGGCTCGTACTTTTCATCAAGACTTCATCAGCCAAAGGTTACAACCAAGCATAGAGAAGATGGACATGGAATTGGTCAAGTGATGTAGTGTCACAAGACTCCTTGGATCTGAGCCACACACTCATTCAAAAGCTAGAAATCACTAGAGGGAAACACTTATTGAAAAGACCAAAAATAGCATGATATTAATAAAACAAAAAAAAGAGAACCAAAAAAAGGTAAAGTAAAGAAGAAAGACAACAAGCCAATAAAGTGATCAAGCAAAAAAACTGAACCAAGTCAGCAAGCAAACAAACATGCAAACTAGAAATAAAAGACAAGCAAAAAAGAAAACACTACTCCTACTCCAATGCTAAATAGTTGGGGTTATGTGAAATGAAATTTCTAGTGAAACCATCGTAGGCATACCCGACCTACAACCACAAAGATACAAGCGATTAAAACAGATAAAAATAGTGTGCAACAAAAAATAAAAAAACTTGACAAAATTGCACACGAGAGAGAAGGTCTTGCATGTGGGTAGAAATATGTGTCACAACGACCCAATGCCAATGCATACCTTTTCGGTGACTACTATTCTTCAACAAACCTCTAAGGCCTCTTGTGAGTGTGCTTTTTTCTACACCAATTTTCTTAGGAAGTGCAAGGAAGGATTGAAGCTTTTACCTACAACATGACTCGCCAAGTAAGATTGTTCCATCCATTCATCGATTGGATCATAAAATTCATGATGGTTTTTTTGAAAGATGCATGTTGTTTGAGAGTATGGGTTCTTGATTCGAGAGATGGGATCATGATGGGAATTTGGTACAGATAAATAGATCTAATCATTCTCATTGTTCATGTCAAGACAGTGAGGACCTGCCATAGCCATTAGCATAGGTCAAAGTGCCTCACCTACCTGACAGAAGTCTGAGAAGAAACATGTTATAGTATGAAGATCATGAGGAATAGAGCATCTGTTATTGGATGAACTATTGGGAAAATGATAAACTGCATGATGGTCAGCCAAGGGAGGAGAAAGGTCATACCACTTGGTTGAGATGCTAGATTCCCAGTTTGTCGTGAATGAAGAAATGTTTTGAACAATCTTGCAAATTCTCTGAATGATGGAAACAAGTTCGTTGTGTGTTGGATAGGATAGAACACCCACTTGTAATTGGTGAAACATTTTGTAAGCATCATGGTCATCAGAGGGATTTAGAATGGATTCTAGAACTGTGAGTGTCTGAAGCTGGTTGAGGTGTGGTAAAATGAGAGGAGCTTTATTCATGTGATAGCTTATGTGCTCATCATCACACTGAGAGATTACTCATGTGATTAGTGGGCAGATTTGATGTGCAAGGTTCACGAGAAGACCAAGGAGATGATCACGAGAGAGAACATCTGATAAGTATGATCTTGGAGAAAGATAGTCTTTGAGATGATCAACTTCACAGTTCCATTATTGCATGAGAGATGGACATTCCCAACCTGAATTGGATGTAAGAGATGCGCATGAAGATGGACACATTGCAACAGACTCGTGGATTCAGTCATGAGTGGGATTTCTAAATCTTAAAATATCACACCCAGAACAGTAAACATTTTTTACATAGGGATCCACGTCGAGTGCAACCATGCAGATAGATGGATTGTGCATGAGAACTAGATTTAATTTTGTTTGAGGGCCTACTAGAGTCGCAAGTTCATGACATAACCATCAACGGACATTGAAGTGCCTGAACTCCGAAATTAAAACTTTTCATTTTGATATGTGAACCAGATCATGCATGGCTTGAGGATGGTTGTTTTTTATGATTTCAAAACATCTCTTAGGATGGCAACTATCTTTGTCGTAGACCTCATCACATTTTCGAGTTTTAACAAGGTGACTTGACAAGTTTTCTTCATGCAAGACACAAGATTATGATTGGGAAGAGTTTTGTGCATTGAGATTGTTTTCATCATGGAAAACCCCATTCCCTAGTATAGATCAAGGAGATAACTCATCGAATGAGGAAGCAGGAGAACAGGGAGTGTCTTCGCTGCATGTCGATGCACTGTGAATGGTAGGACATAGGGGAAAGCAAGGTGCAAAGGAAGTTTCGATATGGATTTTAGAGTGTACATGGGATAATAGCGGATCACATGATATGCTTGGGCATTCATCACAACACACAGATGAAATGGAGTGATGACAATGCAAGTCTAGAGGTTGATCGAAAGAATTAATTGTGCCTGATTTTTCACCAAGATTAGCATATTGAGAATCGATAAAAAATGGAACCTCCATGTCTTGATGTGAACCATTTTGAAACATGGAAGAGGAATTGATTTTGTCTTCACCTTCCTACTTCTCTACCTGTATAATGACACTACCTTGCACATGACCATAACTTGAGCCAATAGTTTATGAATCAAGAGAATGCATGCAACTATGTTGTGAAGTGGAATGATAAAGGGACTCATGGTACAAGGAGTCATGGCTTGTAGATGATGGAGGTTAGCATAGACACAGATTAGAATTGAGACTTGGGTTATGAATGGTGATGCCTTCTTATGGAGTGGAGGAATGAGTCTTCGCCATAGGCTTGTTGAGCCATTCAGAAATTTCCTCTATTGGAGAAGGAGACAGCTGAGAAGATGAGTTGGGAACATGCTGCATACATTTATCAGGTTTCTAACCATTGCGAAGGGGTACCTGCTGTGCACATTTCTTAGCTTTATGACGACTACAAGGGGAAACTTGCTTTGAGATTGTACAAAGAGGAGGAGAAGGAACAAATAGGGTGTTGGGCTCCTCCTTTACAAACTGAGGGGCCTTATGGTCCTCAAGAGTCGAGGGAGAAGGGAAAGCAAGAGGTTCACTATGTTGGGAAACATTAACCAAGCATTTCAACTCTTGGCTCATGAAGTCAAGGTCCACAAAATGTTTAGGAATTTTGCGATAGAAGTGAAGGAAGCGAGTAGGAAAATCCTCAATTGATTCACTAGGCTTCATTCTTAAACAAGAGATTCTTTTATATACATTTTCGTTGTTACACTTATTGAAGGCTTGATGGAGCTCGTTGCGGAGAGTAAGAATGGAATGGATGGAAGTAGGAGGTAGGGTATGACACCACTGATTAGTACGACTTTCAAGGGTGAGGAAGAAAATAATACAAACAAGCTCTTCACTATTGATTTCATAAGATTCACAAAATTGAAGAAAATTAGAAATTTGTTTTGTTATGGAAATTTTGTCCTTACCATCAAACTTTAACAAGGACAAGTGACCAACAAGCTCATCAAGGATTGATAGTGGATTAAGGGAGAAATGAGAGAAACATCTGAGGAGCATAAATTGTGTAGGATCCATTTGGTAAGAGATTTAAACAAGATGTAATGGGCTTATCTTATCATTTGGCCCTCCTTGTATCGCCATAAATGCTGACGGTGTTGGACTCAGCAACATTTAGGGGATCTCCCTAGATGAAATCTCAACTAGACCTCACATCATTCAGTATAGAAGTCTCATCCATTACAATGGTCCAGTCGCCATTATCTTAAAGATATGCCTTAGCTCTTTCTTGTAGCACATGAGAGTTGTTTGCTTTATCTTTGAACAATAAGGTTCGCGTGCCTGGTGAGTGCTTAGTGTCGTTTGTGTCAAAGTTCTTTCACTACAGAGGGAGAGGGTGGAGGTGAGTCCCAGGTTGAGAGGGAATAGTCCCAACTCTTCTAGAGACAGAAAACACAATAGGACATGCGTAGCTTCCGGCAGAGTAGTCCACACATATGCGACACCCACAAAACACAAGGTGAATAGATAGCATGTACAACACCTAGCAGAATAGTCAACACGGGTGGAATGGGCGTTATAAGAATTTTACAAGGATGAATCTATCGAGTGTCTGGTGGAATAGCCCACACGGGCAAGACATCGTTAAGAGATGATACAACACATTTTCAATAGCATGTGTGCTAAAACAACTAAAATATTTCAATTGTCTTAATACATGTTAAAAGCAACATGCATTACAAGTGTCCAAAGAATATTCTTACAAACGAATACAATACATGTGTGAAAACGTGTTGGCCTGTTAGCAAGCTTCTTAATTAAGTAAAAGTTCCAGGACACATTTGTACACCATTACATCACTAACCCCGATAGTAGGGCATTGGAGGCATTGCTCGCTCCTCAAAGAAAGGATTACTAACTCTCAAGGCTATGTGGGAGGAGCCAGTGCGAAAAAGTCCTTTGCATGTACAAATGAGGGGTATTTATAGCCAAGGGTAAAATAGGCCCTTGTGACTATTCTACTTCAGTCATGACTATTTAACTTACTTGACTCTTCATATTTACATGTGGGTCTCTGCGACTTCCATGTTAGATTATATTGATTACAATAGTATGGTCCACAGTAGTTATGTGGTTGAGATGATTCATGACATGACTCGAGACTATAGAGCTGGTATGTTCATGTTGTTGCCGGTGTGCATGTCAAGTTGTAGTGTCACTGAATGATGTATGTGCTCTTGGTATATCATAGCTTCAATTCTACATGGCAACGTGTGCGAATTCTTCCATGGTCTCGATGCTCTCTTGATGTTGCATGTGCATGTATCTTCTTCGCTTGTACTTGGCATACTCCATGTGTTCATCCGTTCACGAACAAATCTCCTTGCATGTGTTCCTTGTTTGTCCATTCATGAATCAATCTCCTCGCATGTGCTGCTTGTTCATCTTGTTTGTCGTTGCATCATGTCTCACCCATGTACTTATATCTCCAATCACTCATGAAGAAATGACATCAAATCCAAAAATATCCTAGTCTACCATGATGCATTATATTTTGTTTTTGGATGCAGGTGACTGAGGGAGAGGAAAAGGTTCTAAAACTACGCAGAGCGCATTTCGAACTAGGATGTGGGCTCCAGGAAAAGAAGGTGAAAATTTCATAGAGGTCATTGGGAGGCTGAGATGGACAATCAAGAACAACAGTGACTATCTACAAGATTTGGCTCAACTGGAGGGAAGATTTGCACAATTTTTTCAGTGAGGTAGTGGAGACAGCAGAGGGAGATTGTGAGTGAAAACTGCAAAATTTCTCCGGGGAGCTGGCAGTTGGCTGCGAGAGGTTGCTCAGAAAGATTGTGCCATTTTTCTAGGGACCCAGCAGTAAGTTGTGGGAGACTGCTAGAAAAAAATGCGCAAAGTTGGGAGGCTGGCTTGCTGGACATCCCTTATAGTTTCTGAGATGAGCAGGATGAGGGGTAGCTTAGAGATTGCTCTTGAAAACTGCATAATTTTCAGGATGGGTAGTAGGTCAGTTGACTGGCTAGAAAAACAACGTAATTTTTTAGCGCAATGCAGTGACAGGAAATGGGTGTTTGTCCAGCATGTCTACGCAGTTTCTTCAGTCAGTGAAAGCAGGCATGCTTGGTAGCTTCTGCACAATTTTTTAGAGGCGTGATGCCCAGGGTCATTGTCTAGTCAAACTCTTTGGCTAACCAACTGGAGAATTGGTTGATGTTGCTTGTGGGCAACGTAGACTAAGATGGCTTATTGGGATACTAATGCATTGTTCTGGGTGATAGTTAGTCGAATCAATTCCAAGATTATGCAGTGCAGAAAGGCTAGGAGACAACCTCAAGCTCTGTGCAATTTTGGGCAACAATACATGTTAACTAAGGGCTGAAACTGCGTAGTATAACTCAACAGAGGTCTAGTTGTGGTGATTGGTCCGGTTGACATAGCTTCAGCAAAATGACTAAGTGTGTGAATGAGTAACTTCGTACATGCATGACCTTCCAAACACACACTCAACATGTTTTGACAACAAGAAACCTCAAACCATCAAGGCAACATACACTCAATGTGACTGACTAATGGCGAGAGAAAGAAGCATGACACCTGTAATAGATCATTTCAATGATCGTGACGATGCTTGCACGCCAGTCCGTACAACTTTGTGTCTCAGTGCGACGGATGTTTACATAGAGAATACAACTTGTACACATGAAAATAGATTTAGTGCATAACCAGAACATGACTGCAAGCATGACATTGTGACCAACATGCAAAAAGATGTCTAATGAATGGTCAAGCGAGGAGGGTGCAAAGAATCAACACGGGCTCATGAGATGAGACCGCGTGCTTATAAATATCAAGTAAAAACTCAAGGAAGACTCTGAAATTGGATGTAGGCCAAAATTTTAGAGGGTGTTGTAGCCGCTACAACATCACATTAAAAATATCCATGATATAGTGGCAATGAATCTTCATAGCTAAGAATCATGTTACATGTTTTATAGTGTATATATGTTAATTCTTTTTATCATTAATAACAATAATTATTATTCTAAATAAATTTATAATTTAGACAATTTCTTTGTTTTTTTATTTTTTATAAAGTGAGATATATAATGAAGTAAGATGTTTATTATGATGAATGATGGATAAATATCTATAGGCTGCCATTTAATTTATATTGCTGAACTAGTCGATAATTAAATTAAATCATAATTTATTTCATATGACATTGGTTCATATGACAAATTTTTAACTAATCAATTTAGTTAAAAAAGTAAGAAGAGCACTAATATTTTGAAAATAAATATTATTTATTTATCCATTTAATTTGTGTGTATTTTTATAAATATTCTAAAATATTCCATAAAAAAAATAACTCTACGATCCATACAATAATTATTAATAATTAAATTAATTTTTTATCCATTCCAAAAAATTAATCAGTTAGTGACATGTTAATGCAATTAAAATATACGATTTTTCCCTATGAGCCTATCTCCTCTCATCATGCAATTGCGGCATTTGTTTTCCTATTTATCCGATCTCAGTTCAGAGGACCATTGAAATGACTTGGACAGAATGTTGAATACAGTAGTTATATATCTACAGTTTAATTTGTTGGTTCGCAAGTGAGGTTCTGTACTGCTACGATTGACTGCCTGATCATCCTTGTTGTTATCTTCGTGATTATCAAGTTTATTTACAGAGACGTGGAATATTTCTTTTCATTTTTTTCTCATTGCAAAAGTCGCTGCATACATCAGAAGGGACATTTTTATAGATACATAAGCTACTTGTATCTCAGAATAGATGGACTACTAACGAAGCAAATAAATACAAAACATTCAACATATGCTGCATGACCGACTAGCACAACCCTGAACATTAATGTACTATGTATGTAGTTTAAACAGTACGTATCAGTCTTATTAAATTATCGAATCAAATGCTATCCGAAAGGATTAGACTATTTCTGAGTCCCTACTCGACGCACAGCGCTAGTTGGCTATGTTGATACGCGCATCATATAGTCCGCGATATTGGTCGGGCGAACGTAAATAACTGCAATAGAGTTCATTAAAATTACTTGGGAAGCTTGCAATCATATGTTTTCTTCATGTGCATTACAGACAAACATCTTGGACTCTAAATGAGTCACCTGCCTTGCATGCTGTAACAATCTAGAGCAATAGGGTGCATTCGACATCATAAAGGGAAAAGACGTTGCTTCCTTCGATAGCATCATCGATCTTGTAGGCTTGACTCGAACTAGTAATGTCTTCCGCAATCCAGATAACGATGGCTACAACAACAATAATGATTACTAGGCCATGTCAAGAGTGAATAATATTATCATTACTTCTTATAACTATGGTCATCTCAATAATAATAATAATAATAATGCTGCATCAGCATCAGCATCAGCATCAGCAGCAGCAGCAGCAGCACCACCACACCACACCGCCACCACACCACCACCACCCCACCAGCAGCGCAATCATTTCCATAGGAAAGGGATTAGTGAGTATTTGCTAATATATATAATTAATATCTATTAAAAAAAAATAAATTATTTATTCCTTTAAAGAACTGCCAATCAATTTTATGTTGCCAAGAAAACATGTAAAAGATTTAACTTTGAAGGATCGAAGTAAAAAAACATGCAAATCCCAAACTAAAAAAAATATATACTCAATTATTAGATATTTCATGTAACACTATAGTTAAGTTTTTGTTCAATTCTTCGCCCCTTGATGTACCTCACAACCAATATATACTTTTATTTAATCTTTAATTATATATAATATTAAATATAATTATATATATAATAAATAAATAATAGTAATTTAAAAAATTAAACAAAGGAGTAATTCCAATGTTGTTTTAAAAAGGGTTTGTATAATAATATTATAAATTTCCATTAATATCAATTCTATATATTAAATAATATGAAACTAAATTAAAAATTGTTTTTTTCCTAATATTTATATTTCATAATTTCAATTAATTTTTTTTTCGAGTATTTCATCTTTTGTCCATTCAGCTCGGGCCATAATGATGGTTTTGCGGGTGATCAACAATTTTCCTAAGTTCTTTTATATCCATCAGTGATCCACCTATATGAGGGGAATGAATAGCTTTCCAATGATCTTTATATGAGGGGAATGAATAGCTTTCCAGTGACAAAGATTAGGATTCACTAGAGGCATCTTTTTCATTTGAATAGAAGGGCTTTCTATAAACAAGTTGTTTCTCTTAGTTCTATACCCATTTCCATCAGTTTCAAAAGCATCAAAGCTGGCAACTTCAAATACACCTATATTTGCACTTATTCATCATAGTGAAGCTCTCAAAATGTCAGAAATTGGTTGTAGTGAAGCTCCCGAATAGCTCCAAAATATCAGTGGAAGCTCTCGACAGCTTTGAAGCTTTTCCGATCAGCTCCCAAGCTCCCAGGAACGGGGGAACTTCTTATCCTTGAAGAGAGTTTCACATGTAGTGTTTATTGGAAAAGATGGGATGGATAACTTCTTATCCTTGAAGAGAGTTTCACATGCAGTGTTTATTGGAAAAGATGGCATGGATAAATTTCGTTGACGTTAAAATTTGTAGTTATTATTAAATTTCTAAATCATTATTATTATTTTTATGAGTGTCGTTAGAGTGGATCCCAGAGTGGTTATTAGTTGGTCGAAAGATTCCCAAAACCTATTAGTAAACTTTCAAATTATTATGATTACTTTTATGAGTTATCTCAAGGTGAATTCCATGGTGGCAGTTAGTCTACTAATTGAACGTTAGCCAGGTGACTGTAAAAATCCAATTCTCAGTCAAAAGAAAGTAGAAATCAAATGGGAATGGAAAGTGAGCCAAGGGCTTTGTTAGGCGAAAACCTCCATTACCTTTATAAGTAGTCCTAAGGTGAATTTAAGAATAATGACTAGTCCATGTGATTGATTCCTAACTAAATAAGTGTGAAAATCCAAAATATATAATGTTTACTTATTACTGTGAAAAAAACAAACTAAGAAACAATTTCACAAACTAAGAAACAAACTAAGATTGGAGTTTCCATGTGCTTGTTATTTTGAAACCAGAAAAGAAATCCCGATGATGCCCCTTACCTCTCCACAGAGAACGTTGACTCCCTCGATGAGTTTTAAAGAGGTAGTCTATGCCCCACTTGATGGCTTGAGTTGATGCACCAGCTGTCCTGAAGCGGCTAACTCTGAATGATACTAAATCACACTAATGAGAGTTCATGCACCAGCTGGCCTCAAGTGGCGAGATCTGCGTCATACTAAATCACACTACATGAAGGCATTCTAACCGTTCATGCTATTGGTAATTTGAATTTGACACTGATACCAGCATCATAGCAGCGCCGATAGTTCATGCACCAGCTGGCCTGACGTGGCGAGCTCTGCCTCATACTAAATCGCACTACATGAAGGCATTGTAACCGTTCATGCTATTCGTAATTTGAATTTGACATTGATACAGCATCATAGCCGCGCCGCCCTATCAACTCTACCCCTCTACCAGCGAATCAAGATCATCAGCCCCTGCCAAGTTCAGATAATGCAAATCAACGAGGGATTAAAGTACATATTATTAATCACCCCATACATGTGCCCATTCGAATGGCCACAGTTGCTCCATCATGAGACCCGCTTGTTGGGAGAGGCATTGGGAAATTGGATTCCAGACCTTTGGCCCTCTCGGAATAACAGGGTTCGGGAAAGAGAATCATCGCAAGTGGGCTAGAATGGAGTCATTTCAATGGCTGCCCCACTCACTGCATTGTTAATTGTGTTAAACCCCAACTACCCTGTACCACACACCCGTATCCACAATCGGACCTCTGGCCCTACCCGAATAACAAGGCTTTTGAGAGAGAATCATTGTAATTAGGCTATAATGGACTCATTTCAATGACTAGCCCAGTCGTTCCAAAACTAATTACTAGCACTGGACACGCATTCGTACTCCATGATATGTGCTGCATATTCGAAACGCAACTTGGTAAAACCCAGCTACCTTGTACCACCCACCCGTAACCACAATCACACCTTTGGGCCTCTCAGAACAGCAGGGCATCGGAGAGAGCATCATCGTAATTGGGTTACCACCCGAGTCATTTCAATGGCTACACCACTCACCGCATAGCTAAGCGAACTACTAATGTTGGACAGGAGTTCGTTCAGCGGACGAACTCCATGTTCTGCTATTCATGTTCAAAAAGGAAACTCAACTACCGTTTACTCGGTATGTCATTTTTATCGGCATAACTACCGAGTCAAGTATCCTACTTTCATGGTTCACAAAATACTCATCCAACAATCTAGCATGATTTAACGGAAGATGATTTTTAATCTCCGTAGGCGCTTCTTTGGCTCTGTCATTACTTAAATTCTTTGCTAAGGTTCGGTTCTTTCATATATTCCCTCGACCAATCATAAATCTAGTTCATTGTCCAAATTTCTACTTAGATTCCTCATCCTAAGTACCATTGTTTTTGTTTTAGATGGGAGATTAATATATCTAATGCTATAGTCTTATAATCTAATGTTATAGTTTTATTAATGGGCAGGACAATATATGCTACTAACTGAATAATATATTTAGATTTGTTTTAGATGGGAGATTAATATATCTAATGCTATAGTCTTATAATCTAATGTTATAGTTTTATTAATGGGCAGGACAATATATGCTACTAACTGAATAATATATTTAGACAAATCTAATAAGTAGCATAGACTATCTTTTCAAGTTAATAAAACTGCAATAACTGGTATACACTCTGCTTTCAAGAAAACTATAGCATTGGATTTATTGATCACCTTTCAAATCTACTTTCTGTAAGCGTGCCTACTTTTCTTATTGTGTGGGTACCTATATAAGTTTATGAATGACATTTCCTATCAACTATTTATTGCACCTGCAAAATAGAACTCTTTCACCAAGCAAGACAGAATACATTTCCTCCCCACCAATTCCAATAGAACTCTTTCACCAAGCAAGACAGAATACATTTCCTCCCCCAACAATTCCACAAATCTAGCGATTCATTTCCATTGATGATAATGTACAACATTCACCATAAGCAGTTCATAACTAATCATTTCAACATTAACAATTCTTAGTCTCTCATAAAAAGATAATTTCACACATGTACCCCACATACATTATGCATTAACCACTTTTAATGTCGCCATTGCACTTTCAAAAGAACATTTGCATCTATTCTCGAGCCTCAATTTATTTTCATTAACATAATCATCTTCCCTCATAAAAATGCTACATAATATTTCACAACGATCATGGCATAGTGTCAAGACATGCTCATCTTCATTTTTCCTCCAAAATGTGTTTTCATCCAAAATGTTTTTTAATTAATATGCCATTCCCACTACAACAATTTCCTTATGCTTCAAAATATCAATACCTAGACTCTTTATTTATGCAACAGCCACATCCACTCTCAAACAAATGCACTTTCATCATTCTTTCACAACCCACACAATAGTTGTCTCTTCTTATGCATTCTTTATATTCCCATTCACTCTCAATTTTCCCATAGTACATCAACACTACTCTAATCTTGACGAGGTCCATTTTATTTACTATTTGGACTTATAAACATATTTAACAATGGTATTTATCATTATAATAGATTTGATTCCTAAAGCAGGAAAAAAACAAGGGCACCTTCATACTAAGTCAAGAGGAACTAGTTCAAACTACCAATGTGTTGTCCTCACTAAGGATACACCATTCGATGCAATATTTCATAGCACAATTATCGAGCCATCAACAATGCCCAATCTCTAGTGGCATTATACTAATTCCTCTATGTGTTAGCTAGCTATGATTGATGAGTAGTATACAATGTTATCTTTCTGACATTTGGTTCTGCATACATTGTTTATTGTTTATTTCTCAATAGTTAGGTTGTTCGCATCTTGAATAGATCTATTTGTATATTAAAAAGTTTTTCCTTAAATCATTATTATTTGTTGTTTTCTCTCATTATTTTGTATTTCTCTTAACAGAAACACTGAAGACTCTGTGAAATAACTTGTTCATTACATTTACGAAGCACATACATTTATACAAAACCCATTATAGGGATTCACTTACTACCATTTACTCTCTATCTAAATCGTCGACTATAGTTGACTAAAATTAAACTTGGTGACATGGGAACAGTGGGTGGCACCATTGGTCGCAGTTGTGATTAATGTTCTAACACATCCCCTTAATCACGATGACCTAAACTTTAATTTATTTATTGGTCTAAGTCTTAGCTAGGCTTACAACAAAACATTTCATTTTTTTCTTCTTGCTAAAGGGACCATGCTTGCTCATTTTCTCGTGCAGTTTCATCTTCATCTTTCTCGCTTTCTTTATGAGCTCCTTCAACCTCTCTTTTCTTACGTACTTAACATTAGCAACCTCTTCCAAATTGGGATGCAAGGCAACATCCTAACTAGTGAAAACAAGAGAATCCAACCCATGCTCTCCCCACTTTCCATGAGGAGCCACTAAAATGTAGTCATATTCGAACATGAGTAGCCTCTGAACATCATCTATGGTCGTATCTTCCAGAGTAGTGGTCATCTTGGAACAAAATCCAATCAAATTTCTAACAATTAGGTTTTGAGAGAAGTAAGTTTTACTCTGAGTGATTGCAGGATCATGTGCAATAGACTTTAGCTCATGATCATGAATAGCATAATCGTCAATAACATCATACTTTTTGTCAAATATTTCTTCGATCTCAAAAATATTGGTGAACCCAAAAATGCTTCCAAATGGGTTCTTGAAGAAATGATCATCGAAAGAGTCATTGTCAAAAAAGTCTAAAACGATAGACATCTCAACTACTCTCCACTTTACCTCTGCCATAGAGAAAAGAACGCAACAAATAAGACACGTTGGAGATCTAACAACGCTCCCACACAACTCTTAGCTAGGCTCAAATTTCCCTTCAACTCTAGCCATCTTCGACTTCAGAATAGCACCACACTCGGCTCTGCCTTTCACTTCCCTGGATGCGTACCAAACTTTTGTTGCCCCACTCTTTTGATCAACGTTTTCCAACAACAAGCTCACTTTCAAGCATCCTCATCCAATAATAGAGTTCACATAAACAACTCCTCTATTTTCTCCTCTATTACCCGAGAGTCTCATGACAACACAACGACACAAGGCTTCTTTGACTTCAAAGCCTATGCTTGCCATTTCTCCTCACAACCTATTCCTAGCTTAGAACATAATGGCTAACAAAGCAAAGTCACACAACAATCTATGCCTCTGTCGTATAAGTGGCTCACATAAACCTGGAGCTAGAGTTTTCTCAACCACACAACCATGCCAATAGGATACCCATCGGCTATATTCAATACTGAGTTTTTCTATTTCTAGATGCCACAAGCCTTCATTGAGGATTTCTTTGCCAAGAGTACTATAAAACTCGAGTGAATTAAATAAATGAGGAGGTCTCCACAGCCTTCTCCAGAATATGTCATGCTTTGATGTCCAAGAAAACAATTGACGCTACATAATACTCTTCTTAGCCACTTTATAACAACCTCTTCTCAAAGCTCTCCTCAAAACATCAACATCAACTTCACGACCATGACAGACTTTACTCCACAGGCCAAGCAAATACTCTGGTTGACTCCATAGGTGACTCAACGTTCTTATGCAGTGTCACACACCACTAGACTACACCGTGCACCACCAAGAATCTTAACGCATCCACAACATGCATAAACAACCTCACTCATCTTCAGAATGTCGGCTCTTTGGAGCTGCAGTGACACAAACATCACACGGAAAATAAATTACCAGTGCACTATCACCCAACACCTTTTGATTTCATCACACACAAATAATGCTCCAACAAATGAGGTGGTTCAATTCACCTTCAGTGGCTTCTACAACCCTGGGCTCTCCTGGGCACTCCTCAGTGCTCTTCCCCTAACGGATCTATGCTAGGTCTTAGTAGCCACACCATCACACCAGGGTCACCAGGCCTCACACGCTCCTATTAATAGTGGCGAACAATTATGCTGGCTTGGTATTCCCACACAAATCAATCTTGGACTCTAAGTTCATAAGGGAATCACTTCTCAAATGGCATCTATGACCTCTTCTAGGCACAAACCCCCACAATAAACATTCTCTAGCGATGGTCCAACATCGAATGCTCCAACACTGACTTTGATTTACGACTTCACAATTAGCCTTCACATGCACAATAGCTCTTCAAGCCACCCTGGCTCCTCACATGGTGGAAACAGCTCTCCGGCCTACTCTCCTCAGCAGTCTTCCAATCTTACACCATCGAGCCCTAATGTTGAGTGTTTGATCCACCCATCCACTGCACTTCCACAGATCTTGGTCTTTCTTAAACAGTAGCTACAGCTGAAACCCTCGGCTCTAATACCATAACAGAAACACTGAAGACTCTGTGGAAGAGCTTGTTCATTACATTTACGAAGCACATATATTTATACAAAACTCATTACCGGGTTTCACCTACTACCATTTACTCTCTATCTAAATCCGTCGGCTATAGTCGACTCCTGCTGACTGAAATTAAACTTGGTGATGCGGGAACAGTGGGCAGTGCTGTTGGCCGTAGTCGTGATTAATGTTCTAACTGCTCTTGCATTTAAAACATACATTTTCATAAATTTATATAAATAATTTATTATTTCATGATCTACCATGCAGTGTTGAAATTTGATATGTCACAACCCTTACGAAGCCCTCTAGCACGTCGGAGAAGTTCTCAGCGAAATTTATTAGTCAAAGGAAATTTAAATTTTGACTTTCACAAGTTAAAAATATATATATTATAAAATGTCGTATGAAGGGCTACTTGTCCGTAGGACATTTGAAAAAAATCCAGTTATCTGACTGATGTAATACTCTATAGTCTACAGGAGGTTTTGGTAACACTCAAGAAAGTGCAATGGGATGTAATGGAGGTTGTTCATCCATTCCTAGGCTATTATTCATAATGAAAGCATTGATAGAGTTAGCAGTCATGATATGAGGTTTATGTCTGCATTAGCTGATAATAAAGGTTTATTTCCGCATTCATTGATAACAATGGAGAAGTAGCTATGTATTGATATCTGTGAACCAAACATATTTTGAAGGTATCAGAGATTTAGAAGTAAAAAATGACAAAAGACAGAATTAACAATGACTGAAGTAGATTATTCTGAGCTTGTGAATCTTGCCTGCATTTATTTTTCCAATCCCGACCTTACGGCACGTGCAACACGAGTTTGCAAGGTATTTTTAACTCTCAGTTTTAATTTTCAACTTTCATTTCCCTAGCCTTTCATTTAGTTCATTGATTTAGGTGGAACCGATTAAAATTATTATGTATGGAATGGTTTATTGATCTTTATATAGTCATGTGTAGACTCTAGATTTTTTTGTATCATCCATCATGTCATCGATGAATATTTTTTATACTAAGTCTTTGAGCAAACTCGATAACTTTTCTCCCTACCATCAAGGTTACACTCCATACCAAGTAGAATCTCATAATATTTCCATTCAACCTGAAGGTTTGATGTGGATTTTTGTCTCCTTATGTTTACTTCTGCTTGTAATTACATCTTTCTCTACTCAACTCTAAAAATTCAATCCATTGAAGTATTTCATTTCATAATTTTTCAGATATTCCTTTTTTCAGGGGATTGGAGGGGAGTTATGAAGCATCTGAAGCGTCAATAAAGGCAAGTGATTTCACAGTCCCAATTAATGGCCTTCAATATTTATGCAATTTAGCATTTGAAATGACATTTTTACATCATAACCACCATTAACACAAGATTGTTCAATTATGAGATTACCCCATTAGATGGTAATAACTATGTGTATTGATTCAGAAACTTTTTCCTTTTCATCTTGTAAATAACTACTATCATCTACTACATCTTTGACGATGCCGAATATATTCAAGAGTTGATCATCCAACCGCTATGAAAACATCTTCCATCTTACCTTTATGCGGACATATTCATGACTTCACTTTGATGTTCCACATAGATATTTTGACATAGTATAATAAGGCCTATTGGGTTCCTTACATTTTCCATGAAGACATCATTACCTTGAAACTCTATGTGACATGGACACCTTGAGATAACATAATAGCACCGATAGGGTTCCTTCTTTAGAGTTTCTTTTTAGCAAACATCGGTATATAGACAATGCAATTCCTTTATTAATTTGATTTCTTATTTTATAGTAATAACTGAATACATTCTCATTTACAGTAATAAATTAATAATTTTTCATTTTACAGAAAAAATGAAATAAATTAGTTAAATATGCAATTTTAGCATGTTTAAAAATAGATTAAAGTGATAATATTGATATTTTTACATCATAACCATATTTTTTGTTGTATCTTCATTTTCTTTCCGAATTTGCAAAATTTTCTTTCTTTTTTGTCAACCAACCATTCAGACAAGATTGTTCAATTATGAAATTACCCCATTAGATAGTGGTAAACAACTACTACCAACTCTTTTCTATTTTTAGATGTTTCCATGACTCACAACCATAATTCTTACAAAATCCTAGCGTTGCTGCCATTTGAACTTACTTAAGCTTACTATCAAGCCTAACATTTGCAAAATCAAATATTGTTTAAAACCTTGTATTTCTTCTCTTATCTTTAAAAGCCTTTTTTATCAACTCTCTAGTTTTTGAAAACATAGAAATTAATGCTATAAAAAAAAATGAGAAATAATGTGTGCTACCCATAAAATTATGTAGAGTTTTGAACTGGGGAAAAGTGTTAAAATGAAACTCCAGGGCTCTATTAATAACCACACAACCGATGACTGATCTGCCTACAGGGCTACAACTTAATTTTCTTTTTCCGATTGATCTTC
The DNA here is from genome assembly GCA_000404065.3 of Pinus taeda. Classification (NCBI taxonomy): domain Eukaryota; kingdom Viridiplantae; phylum Streptophyta; class Pinopsida; order Pinales; family Pinaceae; genus Pinus; species Pinus taeda. Next base: position 59,703 of record APFE030822650.1, on the reverse strand, counting down.
CCAAAAGATATAGAATGGCAATAGCTATCCATACAACTACTCTTGTGTCTCTTGCTTCATTATCTCCATTCTACATCTAGGAAATAATTTGTGCTTGTAGGTGTCCATGTAGCTGCTGCTATGAAGGGGTTTTTAAGGAGATGTCGAAATCATAAAAAAATTAAAAGACATTGTTAATGAAAACAAACCATATTATTAGAAAAAGACATCAACGAAAAGAAACAACACTATTAGAAAAGATATCAACCAAACTTGAATTCATTGTAAGGAACAAATTTGAAAATCATTCTTAAACAAAAAACCAAATTTGAAAACCATTCATTAAAAAGAAGAAAATGACCAACCAAGTCATACAACAACAACACTGCAGGTGTGTATTAAATATTAAAATATTTCCTAATTACATATGGAAAATTTTCCTTTTAATTACATAATTTTTTAATATATAGAGGTTGAAGTTTTTAATGGAGATGAAAGCCTATTGAAAGCATTCTTTGATTCAGCAATGTTAAGAGAAAAGTTCGATTCCCTTGGTTGTTGAAGGTATATATTTGTTTTCTTTAAATTGTTTCACGTTGAACAAAACATATAGTATAAATTAGAAACAAATGTAAACTAAAAAACTTGTTCCATTGTGAAAAATAGATTTATATTTTCGATTATGTAAATTCAAATTCTCTTGAAGATTATCTCATGAATAGAAGAAACGTATGTTTACTTTTTTTAAATATAATTTCAGAAAAATGTTTGTCTATATACTAAATTCTATCTATTGAGATTTTATAGTGTTTTAATGTAAGCATTTTTTAAATTTTAAAGATTTAAAAAGACACCATTTCATTTTGGCATTTTTTTTATAAAGAGTTTATTTAATATACAGTTGTTAATAGAACTATAATTTTTTTTTATAACTTTTAAATTTTGAAAGATTAAATAAATGTATGCCCTTCCAAATAAAATTAAAACCAGCTCTTCAAATACCACGTGCTACTTTTATTTCCCTAATATGTTAATGGTGAATCTTATTTCCCTAATATGTTAATGGTGAATCCGTTTATTATTAATAGTAAATATGTGTAATTACACCTTTTGTTTCAGAAATGTATTTATGATTAAATTTATGTTCTCAAGGTCATCTACATTAGTCACCATTATAGCAAAATTTCCTTCAAGAAAACTGAATTAATCGCATTGTATATAGTATAGTTTTGTGATGACTCGATATGTATATGTGGTTCTCACTAGCATGACCTCATGTTAATGAACGATGTTTTATTTTGATTTTGAAATCCGATCATGACAAAACAAAATTTTACATTTCGAAAAACATCTTTTTGGATGAAACAAATAAAAATAATAATTAAATCTAACAATTTAACATTGTTTTTATATTATAAGGTTTTGATTTTTATATTGGAAATGTATGTATGAATATATGATGAAAAGATGAGAGCACATCATTATAATCTACGTAAATATTATATATTAATAACAAAATTACATTATTTATTAAAAAAGAATATATGGAATTCGTAAGTTTATGGAATAAAAAAATAAAAAATAAAATAATTTTTATCTTAAATTTAAGTTTTATTAAGGCATGTCCGATTGTAATATATTATTTAATAATTCTATCATATTGTAATAATCATTTTTGTTGACTTATATCAAATTGCTATATTTCTAACGACCATAGATTCATAGTATGTTCACGAAATTTTTATTAGCACCACATCGAGTCATGTGGGACCCAATAGTCGGGATGAGATTAATGTTCGCAACTATATCGAATCCATCTCCCAAATCCCGAAAAGAGGAAATTCTATTGTCTCTTGAAATTTATTAATGATTCTATTCCATTAATATTGGTTGGACATAGTTAATTATAATTGTGGATAATTCTTTTGGTTATGTTGCATTGTGATGTTCATTAACGATTATGTTACATTTCAACGTTCCTCATAAAAATGTTGTATTTGATGTTTCATAATAATTGTCTATAATATTTAATAGTCATCTTAATATAATTATGTCAAGTTGCTATATTTCTGAATGGTCGTTTCATCATGACAATGACTGAAGGTTATCTTTCATTACAACATTCATGATGTATTATATCACACTACAACATTGCTAAAGAATCATCATAGATTGCATTGTTCCCCAACAATTTTGTCAATTTGAGACATGCATCACGGTTAACTTATCTCAAATTCCTATTTACTTAATGATTATATAGCTTTGTGATGTTGATAAGTGTTATGATGCATTCAATTTGGCTAAGTTTTGTTGCATGACTCATGCCAAATTGTTATATTCTTCTATGGCTATGTTGTGATGTGACATTCATTAGGGACATATTACATTGTGATGTTTAGTAAGGGTTATGTTACATTGTGATGTTTATGAAGGGTTATGTTAGATTGTGACACTTTCTAATGGTTATGTTGAGTTCCAAGGTTGTGTAATGTTCAGAAAGTGTTACATTAAATAATGGCATTCCTCTATTGTTATCATAGATTGCAAGGTTCATCAAAAATTATATTGTATTTCCAAATTAAAATGTTGATAAGTTTTGTAAAGTGGAAATTACTGTAATTGACTATATCTATTTTAATATTGTTAATTATAGTAAAACATGTAATTTTATTATTTCATTAGATATTTTTTTATAGCTATAAAATTTTTTATCTTTTTTTGAAATTTAAACTGAGAAAAAAAATCATTTCAATATTTAATATATGCCATTATAATGAATGTAACCACAACCTCTTTGTTGAATATTTAATTAAAAATTAAAATTGTATTTATGAATGAAGAATACAAAGTAAATTGGTTGAAAGGATTGGAGGAGGGATGGAAGACCGAATGAAGGGTGCATGGTGAATAGCTAGGGTTTCAGGGCTGTCGCAGAGGCGGTTCTCCATGGAAGGCCGCAAAGGAGAGAGATCCACTCACTCCACTCCCTCCTACAAATAGGTTGTGACCAGCAGGGGTAAAAAACCAATGGAATATGATAGAGGCCCTTCAATGGGAAGGAATATGAATAGTGAAGAGGAACAAGATGGACATAAGTCAAAGGAGAATAACATCACTAAGGAAAATGAGGAAGAAGACAAGGAACAAGGAACAAAAAACAAATCACACATGCGTCCATGTAAACACAAAGCTGCAGTTACACCCAGAGCCATTTTAAATGATTCGACTCTGCAGGCGCACAAGGACCACATGCAGACAGATGCTATCATTTGTAAATTCATGGGTTTATGGCCCACTAAAAAAGCTTTACAAATGTGGATAAAATACCACTGGAAACCAAAAGGAAGCATTGACCTACACCTTTGGTCAAAGGGTTTCTTCACTGTGGTATTTGTAAACATTGAAGATAAGGATAGAGTTTTTGAAGAAGGGCCCTACTTTTATGCTGTAGTCGGTCTCTATATGAGACCATGGATCATGAATTTTGTTTTGGAGCATGAGACCTTTACTTTGGTCCTGGTTTGGATAAGACTATATTCTCTTCCTCTTGATTACTAGCAAACAGAGTCCTCATTGGAAATAAGTGAGGACATTTTGTCAGAGCTTTTGAAGCCACTAGAAGGGGAAAGTATACTTCATTTTCTAGAATATGTGTGGAGATGGACCTTTCTGGACCTCTACCAAATGAAGTAATCTTGGAAGTATTTGATGTAGGCGCATGCCACTCAGGCAAAAAAAAAAGCCGGAAGTTTCTATGTTTTCTAGTTTAACAATAGGGTAAAAATAAAACATGTTAATTTTTTAAAAAAAGTAGGATAAGATGGAGAAAAACATGCTATTTTTCATAAAATAGCTAAATGGAAAAAAAAACCTAAATTGCCTTGTAAAAGTTGCTTTTGTAATAAGGTAGCTATGGATAAGAAGGAAAAAGAGGTAAAAACTTAGCTGCCAAGTAAGAAAGATTTCCTCTTAGGTAAAAGTCCAGAATTAGGAATTTTTTTATGCATGAACCATAGGGAGAATGAATGTATTCCGTAGCTCAAAAAGAAAAAGATAGTGTGTGTGTCTTGGATGGGGAGGAGAGCGGACCTGTGAAAAGAGATATTGTTTAGCTGTGTAGAAAAAAATTATGCCGCGTTGTTCATAATTGGTTGACTGAATAAAACAATTTAGAGGTGTGTTTTACAAAACCGGTGGTGTCAATTCTATGTGAATGCCTGTAGGTTATGATTTAAGTAGTGCGTATGCTGTCAATTGTATATTGTATGCCTGTAGAATTTTAGATGGAAGGCTGTGGCGGGTCTTTTGAGAGACTGTGTTAAAACATATTTACCGTGGCTGCTTAAGCAACCGGTTCCTTGCACTGTCCAACCGATTCCAATACGCTGTCATTAAAATTTACACAGTGTTTATCGGAATTATCATATAGCGTGGGTGAGGCTCATTTAAATACAGTGCGTAAATTACACTTGGGTTGTATGAGTGATAAAAAGTGTTTAAAACCTGTGCGCTGTTCATATATTATGTTGGTAATACTATACAGCTTGGTTGTGTAATTAAACTAATTTCTACGCACTGTATGCTGTTGGGGACCTCATTTTATGGTGTATTGAATTAGTTTTAAAGTGTTGACAATGCTGTGCGCCACCGGTTGTGTGGTAAACTGTTATAACATTCACCTTTTGTGTTGTAATAACGTTGTGCGAAACTCTGTATATGCGCTGTTCCATTCATGAAACATGGAGTAGGTTCAACAATTGTGAGAAGGCAGAATGATTATAAGCTTGTGACGATGAATTAAAAGCTTTCCATTATTGCACAAGGTGCAGAATTCATGACTGATGACCTTAGTGAATTGGGAAAAGACCAAACCAGAGAAATAGAACATATTGCTATCAAATTAGGAAGATTGTCCTTAGAGCCAGTAAGCAGTCCATCAGTATTTGATGAAGAATGGGTGCAAATTGTGGATTATGAACATATTTCATTCAGATGTCACAAATTCAATGAGCATGGGAACCTATTCAAAGAATGTCCTCTCACTAAAATAGAGAATAAGAGTAGAGCTAACACAATGAGAGATTTTGAAAGCTTTCACAAAGTGGAAAACAAAGGAAAAGGAAGCAAGAGGCAGTCAAAGACACAAAAATTAGAAGGGCAACAAGCGACTCAAAACAGGTTCCAAGTTCTTGAAGAGGAAGAAGGGATAACAAATGCAGACCAGACAAAGGGAGAAGGTTTAATGGAGGAAGGGAAAGAATAGGATAGGGAACAAACACCAGATAAAAATAAGTAGAACGAAACTATGTTGAGTGATGCAAAAATGCAGATGGATCATGAGATGACCCAAAGTGAGATGGAAACGGAGGACTAAGAACTTCAGGAGATTCTTGAGAAAGAGGACCTAGATCTAGAAGATTTCTTGAATCAAGGAACCAGGGAAGGGATAGACTTGTTACCTTGAGAAGAGTTGAACAGAGTCCAGCTATTGTTTATATGGAAAACCCAAAACAAAGGGCTGGAGAGGCAAAGAAACAAGGAAAGGCAGGGTAGCAAAGGGGTAAAAATGGTGAAAACCACACCAGGATTAGCACCAAGAAACCTAGGAAAGAAATTAAGTAGGAAAAAGCAGAACGAACTATTGATGGAATGTAGAAATCTAATGATAGACTCAGGTAAGATGAAAGACCTAAGTAGCTACTCTTTTACAAATCCTTAATAAAGAAGTTCACTTCTTGGAATATTAGAGGTCTAGGTAGTAAATGAAAATAGAGACTAATTAGTAATAGAATGAAACAAATAGCACTGGATGTGATCTTCATCCGGGAATCTAAATGTTCCATTCAAAAAATAAAGGAGATTCATAGAAGATGGATCAATCGATATGAATTTCTGGAAGTCAAACCAGAGAATACAGTAAGAGGTATACCCACTCTTTGGAATCCAAAAAAATAGAGATTTTAGATGCTGAGGCATCTAGGGAATATTTATCAGTGGTCATGCAACCTATGGGAGGTAAGGAAACCTACCTGGTCACAAATGTTTATGGCCCCCATACACGGAGGGTAAACTCAAGTTTCTAGATTCTCTGGGGGATCTCAGAGACAGACATTTAGGCATTCCATGGATCTTGGGAGGTGATTTCAACATGATCAAATCACTTTCAGAGAAAAAAGGGGGAACCAAAGTTCTATGTAATGACTCTCTGAAACTTCAAACCTTTATAGATGTTATGAAGTTAGTGGACATTGTAATGATTAATGGCATATTTACTTGGAGCAATAAAAGAGGAGGAGAGTCTCAGGCGGCCTCAAAATTAGACAGATTCATGATCTCAAAGGAACTTATTCTCAAAGAAAAGGAAATATCAGTAAGAATTGTCCCCTTTGGAGGCTCAGATCACTGGCCAGTTCATCTAGAGGTGCAAGGTATTGGTATTCTTTGGAATAGACCTTTTCGATTTGAAAATATCTGGCTTTCCCTCCTATATTTCATCAGCAACATCACCAAATGGTGATCAGAAGATTTGAACATTCCGGGCACAAGAATGTTCCTTCTTCAGAAAAAACTAAAACACATCAAGCTCCAGCTCAAAGATTGGAATAAGAACAAATATGGCAATATTTTTTAGGCAAAAAAAGTTGTGGAAGGTAAAATGCAGGAACTGAACCAAGCCCTTATCATAGACGGCTTTAATGAGTTTAGAAGTGATCAAGCCACCAAATATAATCAAGACTAGGATAATTTATGTAAACAATAGGAAATATTTTGGAGACAAAAATCTAGGGTTCAATGTCTCAAAGAAGGAGAACGAAATACTATATTTTTCCACAGATCCACTATGGCGAACAGAGCTCACAATAGAATTTCATTAATCAAGGATGAGGGAGGTAATCTTCACAACTCTCATGAAGAGATAGAAGTTGTACTTGTTCAACACTTTTGAGGCATAACTAAGGAAACCTGTTATGACAGAGAAAACTCCATCAGGGTCTTCACTAGACATATACCTAGGCTAGTGTCCAGAGAGGACAATTTCAACCTAAACAAGCCAGTGACTAAAGAGGAGGTTAGTGAAGTGCTCAAAGAAATGAAAAATGGTAAAGCACCTGGCCTGGATGGTTTCAATGTAGATTTCTTTAAGGCTTGCTGGAATATTGTAAAACAAGATATTATAAATGTAGTAGAAGATTATGGGATGAATAGAACTATTTTGAAAGCACTGAACACCTCCTTCATCGCCCTGATCCCTAAACAGGAGGTAGCCCTAACTCCTTACAAGTTTAGACCGATAATTTTATGCAATGTGCTTTACAAGATAATATCAAAAGTGGTGGCCAATAGACTCAAACCTCTCCTTTCTACCCTTGTTTCTGTTGAACAATCTGGGTATGTGGAAGGAAGGCAAACTCTCAATAATATCATTCAAGCACATGAGGTAATACACTCTCTGACTAGCAATAGAAAGGTTGGTATGATCATGCACTTGGACATAGTCAAGGCCTATGATAAATTGAATTGGACTTATATCAAGAAAATTCTTATTTCTTTTGGGTTTGATCACAACTACGTGAGATGGGTCTTGGCCCTGGTTACTTCCTCCAGCTTCTCAATTCTGGTCAATGGCTCTCCTTCTAAGACTTTTATTCCTTCTAGAGGCCTTAGACAAGGGGACCCACTCTCTCCCTTTCTCTTCATCCTCATGATGGAAGGACTACGTCGGTCTATCAAGCATGCAAAAGAAGTTTGTAAGTTCAAAGGTCTCCAACTTTCTAACATGGGACAGGCTTGGACTCATCAATAGTTTGTTGACGACAGCATGCTGCAGGGACTCCCCACAATCAAGGAAGCTTTTGCATATAAACAAATCCTAAATGACTTTGCCAGGGCATCAGGTATGGAAGTTAATCTCTCTCAATCTAAGATTCTTTTCTTCAATACTAATATTGCTATTCAGAAGAACATTGGTAGAATTCAGGGCTTTCAAAGGGAAACTCTACCCTTAATATATTTGGGGGTTCCTCTAACTCCTAAACCATTACACAAGAGCACCTAGGAGCCGGTGATTAATAAATTGCAAGATAAAATCGGGAAATGGACTATGAGGTCCTTAAACTTGGTTGGTAGGTTCGTGCTCACAAAGCTTGTTCTTCAATCAATCCCAGTTTTCATGCTATCTACTCTCCGTGCTCCTAAAGGAGTCTTGCATCTATTCAGAACCATACAGAGAGACTTTCTCTAGGGCAAGGGATACGAAAAGAAGAAATGGGCGTTGGTAACCTAGGAAAAAATCTGCAAACCTAAAAACCATGGGGGTCTTGGTTTGGATGATCTTGACATTATAAGCAAGGCTTTACGGGATAAATTATGGTTTCACTGGGTAAAAGAACCAAATGCTCAGTGGGCTATAATTTGGAAAGAAAAATATGCCAGCTCATGGAAAAGTAATGACCATATACGGATGGATGGAAATATTAAGGGATCACACATTTGGAACAAGGCCTAGGAAAACAGAGGCTTAGTCCAAGATAATAGCTTCTGGGAAATTAGAGAGGGAGACTTAGCTCTATTCTGGGAGGATAGATGGCAACAAGAACCTATTCTATTAAAAGAGGAATTAAAGGACCTTAAGGCAGAGGTAGATACTAAAGGACTATCCAATGTAAAGGATTTTTTGGATCAAACCAATAGTATACGAAAATGGAGAACATGGAGGAACTTTGATTTTAGGGACGACAACCCCTTAAAATTTAAAGCTAAAATGCTAATGCAAGAGTTAGATCGAAGGAAAATCTTAGAGTCAGGAGGGAATGACCAGCTGAGATGGGGCAACAACAATGAGGCAACCTTCAATCTTAAGGAAGAAAAATTCATTATCCTTGGATTGGACTCCCAAGTTCCGGACAGAGCTTGGCAAAGACTAGGGAGGCATCAAGGTTGGAGGAAAATTAAATTTTTCATATGGCTAGTCCAGCATAGCAAGATTTTTACTTGGGATAACATTCGAAAGAGGGGTGTTCTAGGACCTTCCAGATGCCAACTCTATGAAGCACAAGAGGAAACAATGGAAAACCTTCTCAACAATTGCACCTTTACCTCCAGGTTGTGGGATTCTTTTCCCACCATTTTCTAACAGTCGGATAGGGACAAAAGGAGTATCATCAACACCCTAAACAAGTGGAGAAGTAACTTTTCAAATAATGAAGTTCTTGGCTCAGCTTGAGCTCTAATGCCAAGCTTCTTTATTTGGAATATTTGGAAAGAAAGGAACAACAGAATCTTCAATAATGTTAAAAAACCATCCCTTTACCTTTTGAAATGGATCTTAAAACAACTTAAGGAGATGGTGGGTACTATTGTCTGAAATCTCCCTAAGAATCGACCTTCGGCACCAGAATTGAGGATTCTTTGTCAGCTAGGGTCGTAGGGACTCATTCCTTAGGGCCTGGATAGACAGATTCTCATTTAGGTCTCTGAGCTTCATTTTTGGCACCCCCCTCAAAGGGTTTTTTGAAATTCAATGTTGATGGTGCCTCAAAGGGCAACCCGAGTACTTCGGGTCATGGTGTGATCTGGATTTAAACAGGAACACAACAAATTACAGAGATAACCATATACACAAAGATGCAGCGGAAATAATACTTCATTTCATTAATGGAAAAT
>APFE030822650.1:0-32263 GCA_000404065.3 Pinus taeda | reverse complement strand
AATGGGGTCATTTTTGTTGCTGTATGGAAGGAAGTGTTATACCACCATTCAGCCAGAGGCAACCATTTGACCCATTGTGTCTGTTTATCAGATACAAAGCAACGAAGAAATCCTTCCAAACATTTGTTTACTATCTCAGTTTGCCCATCAGATTGAGGATGATAAGATGAGCTATGAGCTAACTGAGTACCAAGACAAGAAAATAATTCTCTCCAAAAATTTCCAGTGAAAATGGGATCTCTGTCACTTACAATAATCTTTCGGTTTCCATGTAGCTTTTGAATTATTTCCATAAATGTAGTAGAAACTGTATTGCCTTTAAATGGATGTGATAATGCAAAAAAGTGTGCGTACTTGGTAAGTCTGTCAACTACCACCATGATGACACTCTTTCCCTCAGACTTGGATAAACCTGTGATAAAATCCATTGAAACCTCCTCCCAACATTGGCTTGGAATGTATAAAGGTTGTAATAGACCCGGTGTGTTAATTGTTTCAACTCTATTTTGTTGGAAAACCAAACATTCTGCCACAAACTTTTGAATATCTGATTTAAGGCCATCCCAAAAAAATTCCTTCTTAACCTTATGGTAAGTTTTTAAAAATCCTGAGTGCCCTCCTAAGGGAGAAGTGTGCAATTCCATAAGAATCTTTTGTTTTAGCTGGGAATTCTTATAGAGGTATAAGTGATCTTTGTACCATAATGAATCATTTTGCTAGCTAAATGTATCATATGTACTGGTATCTTGTTGTAACTTTTGAATAAGTGCCGACACTTCTTCGTCATTCTTCCATTCCTCCCTTGCTTCGTTTATCCAATCTGGTTGGATAATAGAAATGGCACACAACAATGCTTCCACATCCTCATCCTTTCTTGAGAGTGCTTCTGCCACCACATTTTGCTTCCCTTTTTTGTAGATGATTTCAAAGTCATAACCCAACATCTTTGTGACCCACTTTTGTTGCTCTTCAGAGGATAATCTTTGTTCTAAAAAGTATTTAAGGCTATCATGATCCGTTTTTACCTTGAAGTGTCTACCCATTAGGTAGGGTCGCCATTTCTTAAGTGCATGGAGTATTGCCAACATTTCCTTCTCATAAATAGCTTTGTGTAAAAACTTTCCCTTGATTGGACGACTTTCAAAAGCAATGGGTCTTTCATCTTGCATTAGAACAGCACCACTTCCATTTCCTGAAGCATCACATTCCACAATAAAGGTTTTTGTGAAGTTCGGTGTAGCTAAGACTGGTGCTTGGCACATTGCCTCTTTAAGATGTTCAAAGGCCTTTGTTGCTTCCTGAGTCCATGAAAATGCATCTTCCTTCAATAATGTTGTTAGAGGTGCTGCTATTCTTCCATAATTCTTAACAAACTTGCGATAATACCCTGTCAACCTGAGAAATCCTTGCAAATGCTTTATGGATGTGGGGATTTTTCCATTCCTTAATGGCTTTAATTTTGCTAGGGTCTACCTTAACTCCTTCATGAGATACAATATGACCCAGATATTCCACCTCTTGGACTCCAAAGAAGCGTTTGGATCTTTTTGCATATAATTGTTTCTCCTCCAATAGTTGTAGCACCCTGTCAACATGTTCAACATGATCCTTCCAAGACTTGCTGTAGATTAGTATATCATCAAAAAATACTAACACAATTTTTCTAAGGAATGGTTTGAAAATTGAATTCGTCAAACCTTGAAATGTTGAAGGTGCATTGGTAAGGCCAAAAGGCATGACCAAAAATTCATAATGACCCTCATGAGTTCTAAATGTTGTTTTCAATGTCTTCAATCTTCATTCTGATTTGATGATATCCTGAACGAAGATCCAACTTGGTGAAGTAAATTGATCCATGCAATTGATCCAGTATTTCATCAATGACAGGAATGGGAAACGTATCTTTAATAGTGAGCTTGTTGAGCTCCCTATAATCTGGACACATGCGCCATGATCCATCCTTCTTGTGCACCAATACTACTGGAGCAGAGAAGAACTTTGACTCGGTTGAATTATACCATCCTCTAGCATTTCTGCAACCATACGTTCAATTTCACTCTTTTGGGCATAGGGATATCTGTACGGCCTGATGTTTGGAGGAACACTTCCTGGAATCGGATGAATAGCATGATCATGATCACGAATAGGTGGGAGACCTTTGGGAGTCTCAAATAACTTTGAATGATTGTCCAATACTTTTTCAAGATCTGGAGAAATAGATGATTGCAATGTGGAAACATCTAGCGAACATAATTGTGCAATTACACCCCTTTGTTCCTTTTCTAGAAGCTTTGTCATACCTTTAGAGATGATTATCTTTCTCGGTTTCCCTACAATACCCCTTAATTCAAATTCCTTTCCTTCCATAGAAAATTTGATGAAAAGTTCTTGAAAATTAAAAGCTATTGTACCCAGGGATTATAGCCATTGGACTCCTAGTACAACATCAGCACCTCCCATTGGAATGGAAAGCATTGGGCTAGTCAATACATATTCTCCCATGGATAGCTTGATATTATGGCACTTTCCAGAGCAATTTTTTGTTACTCCATTTGCAACCATCACTTGACACTCTGGTGCTGGATATAAGAAGCAATTCAATTCTTTTGCTACCTGACAATGAATAAAATTGTGAGTACTTCCTGAATCAATCAACACTATTACCTTTTTCTTCTTGATTTGTCCTTCTATCTTGATGGTTTGAGGAGTGGTAATTCCCGCCAATGCATTACAAGATATGGTCGGATTCATTTGTTCTTCATCTAGGCTTTGTTCCTGGAGTATATCCTCTTCTTTTGCCCTTTCTTGCTCCTTTTCTTCTTCCTCTTCACAATCTATGTAGAATAATTTCTTCTCAGCACACTTATGACCTTTAGTGTATTTGCTATCACAACTGTAACAAAGCCCTTTTGCTCTTTTTTCTTCCAATTGTTGTGGTGTCAACCTTATAGGTTGTGGAAGACTAGGGGCAACAACACTCCGTCTTTATAGTTGTGAGTGGTATGCTTCCTGGTTACCATAATTTTGCTTTCCATTTTTCTTGCTAACCTGAATGCCTTCTCTAATGAATCAGGTTCCCAAAGGCGAACATCATGTTGGATATTATCCTTTAAAGACCCTATGAACACATCAATCCTATGCTCCTCTGGAATATCTTTTACCCTTATGTTCAATTTTTGGAACTCCTCAATGTGCTCCATTATTGAACCCTTTTGTTTGAGACTTATCAATTGACTAAAAAAAGTGTTGCTTTTTGTATCCTCATAATGTGCTATCAATTCTTCCGTAAAAATTGCCCAAGTGATAAATTGTTTACGAGAGCAAAGCCATTGATACCATACAAACTGATTTGGTTCCAGATATAAAGTTGCAATACGTACCTTTTGTGTGTTTTGCACATTATTGAGATCAAAAAATTGTTCCATCTGTAATATTGTTGCGAGATCCTTGCCATCAAACTTACTCATATCGATTTTTGGAACATGGTGGGTCTTCAATCCCACATTAGAGTCTATGATATCATGATTAACATTTCTTTTGTTCGCATCATGAGTTTTTTTTACTACCTTTTCACCATTAGTAAGTATTTCTTGTAGAAAATTTGTCAAATCTGTCTTCAAATGTGCCATGCCTGTCTTCAAATTTGTGTTCAAATCTATCTTCAAATTGTCCATCTTAGCTTCCATGCCATTCATCTTAGCTTCCACGCCATTTATCTTAGCTTCTGTTAAATTTTGTGAGGGTGACATTTGTTGCACTTGTTCTTGTAATTTTGATATATCATGTAGCATTTCTTCCTCTTCTTCATGAGTCATGCTAGAGCTTTGAGGTTCCTTACTAGGTGTTTCCATTTTCTTTCCTTGGGCATTAGTTACCGATAATAATGCTCTACTAGCCCTTTGAATTCCTTCAAAATAAATTTTCAAACCAATCTTAAGCAAAAATTTAAAAGAATCTACACACCTTTTATTTTCACTTTGTAGGAGCTCAATATTTTCTCTGATGTATCTCTGTACTTTCAGAACATCCAGTTCTTAAATTGTGATCTATGGTAGCCCTCTGTGTCCTCTTTCCAATGCCACCAGTCTGATCTAGATTGGATTCTCCAAGGAAGAGTTATGCAAAATCTCCCACAGTAACCTGATTATAGACTAGTTCAGTAGAGCAAACTTGTACGATGTGCCGCGAGTCACTGTTTCGACCTTTAGCTCTAAAAAATATGTAGAAAAAACTACAGTCTGTCCTCATTCTGTACCTTCTTACAAAATTTCAATCCAATGCTTAGAGAAAAAGTTATGACGATTTTCCCCAGGTCACCTGTTTGGAATGTAATTCAGGAGTTTGCAAAAAGACCAACTTCCTCAGATCATATCTCCGCAAATATAGCGGAAAAAGCTCTGAAATTCAGACCTAAGATTTAGTGCGATGTCTTCTCAAATGTTTTTTTTTCAACTTCTGAAATGTCGCAGAAAAAATTTTATAGAGAAAATGCCATGATGACCTGTTTGGAGCAACGAAACCCTAGAATCCAAAGCTTTGATACCAAATGTTATGAAACTAGCTTCAAGAAAGATAGAAAAGATAGATCAATTCCTTAGAATTCAGCCTCTTCGAGGGGGCAACCTCCTTTACATTACATAAATGAACAATTCTTGGATGATTCAAATGACAAAACCTCCTTTCTATATTAGGAGTCTAAGGAGTCATAATATAACCCAACCGACCTAACAATAATAATATAAATCCACAAAAATAACAATAGAGGGATTCTATGGGGCATAGTAATAACAATATGGGGACAATAGGGGCACAACAATATTAATAAGGGGTATAACTACAATAGGAATGGGGTAATCACTAGTATTATAGGGACCCAACACTAAACTTGGAAATTTGTTTGATGATTTTAAAACATAAATTCTTAGCAATCTAACAAAACAAGTAGAAATGTTAAGAATGCAAGATGAAGGAAAATAAAATGTTGATATTTTTTTTGCAGAATCACATGATGTTAAATGTTTCTCCTCATTACCAAGGTTGAAGGAAGTTCACCAAGAGGACAATGGGGAAAGTCAATTGCCAATGCAACAATGTTATATAGTTCCAAGAGGACCATGGCAGCCTATTCAGGGTGATATGATTCAAGAGCCTAATTGACAATTTCAAGGTTATGCATATCCACCTCAAAGTAATTGGAACACACCTTTTCCTTGGCAACATTCGCCATCTTAACCCCAATCTTGACAACAAGGTTGGAAAGGAACTTATGGGAGCCATCCACAATATCCTTAGTATTTTCCTCAATATCCTCCATACAAAATTCCATGTTAACCTTACCATTCACCTCCACCACAACCACAACCCCATACACATACATCTCAAATATACACTCCCACTTAAGTACCTGTACCACCATTCCCAAACCCACACATTGAATTAGCTCAGCCCACTTACTATGTTGAGGTACAACACTTCCAAACATCTCCTCTTGAGATCAATGGTATTCACCATAGCTCAGGAAGAGTATTGCAAAAAAGAGATCATACTAATATCATTGAAGGACCACATCCAAAGGAAGAAGATTCAAATAAGGTGATCACAGAACCATGGGCTACGATTGATGAAGAGAAGACATCAAAATTAGAGATCGCGAGAACTCCCTCATGGTTACCATAAAATCCTCCATGTATTCAAGAGAGAAATCAACAAAAAGAGGAATATTTGATGGCCATGGTAGAATAAGACATGAAGAATGATCCAGATTAGTTAAAGGACCAACGACATCACAACTATATTGAAATATGGTTCCAGACAGTCACTAAGTTGTAACATCACTCTCTTCCTCAACTATGCTTGATCCTTTCAAAGTCAAATCATTTGGTCTATGAAATCCAAGTACATGTCAATGCATACATTTCAAGCCTCCACATCATTTTGTCTATCATCTAGATGTGCACATGGCTCCATTGGAAGTATTATTATACTTGAAAGTGATTTTTTTTTTCAAGTAAGGTAGGGTAGAGAAAAAAATAATTAAAAATAAGAGAAAAAAATAAAACTCTAAGGTGAAAAACCTCCGTGGAGGTGCCTCATATTGGCTCATTGATTGAAAACCTCAATGAGGCAGTCAATGGGTTGAAGAAAAAGAAAAAAGAGAGAAAAAAAAAGAAGATCCTAGGTGAAAACCTCCTTTGAGGTGCCAAGCAGACCTACTAGTTGAAAACCTTATTCAGGTGGCTAGTAGGCCTAGAAGAAAAAAAAAGAGAGAAAAATAAAAGAATCTTTGCTCCATGCATCTACAAGCGACAAGAACACGTTGGTACCAAAAGGAAAATTGGTCAAGCCTAGTCAAAAGAAGTCAAATTTTGACTTTCCCCTACAACGCTCAAATTCTCCAACATGGCCAAAGCCATACCAATCTATCACCCTCATATATTTTTGCCATCCACCCATCATTCTAAAGCTTCTACCACTCTTTTTCCTTGCAGTCCTAAAAAACTACAGTACACTTTGCTTTACTACCTGATGCGAAAATGCATAGAGCAGAAATTTGTTTTTTCCATAACCTGAAAACCATGCATCCATTTGCCAAGTTGATTCGGGGGGAGACACATATGGATGATGGTAACACACTCAAGAAATTTTAGCAAATTCCAGTGCATGGTTTCCAAGAAATCAACCTCCATTACCTTCAACCATTTTTGCATTTTCTTGATATCCGTGCATCCATTTAAAAATTTGTTTTTATGGGGAGATGCATATGGATGATGGTAACATGCCCAAGCCATTTCAGCAAATTCAAGCACATGGTTGCCAAGAAATCGACCTCCAACACTTTAAGCCATTTTTAGTTTTTCTTAAGATTTGTGCATCCATTGACCAAAATGTTTCTATGGGGAGGTGCATAATAATGATGGCAACATTCTCAAAAGGTTTCAGTTCAATCAAGTCTACCGTTTGGGAGAAATGAACAAAACAAGTCATTGTCTTGTAAACCTACAGGATACAAAACAACATCTATAGGATTGGTAGTGAGCAATTTTAAAGGAGATCCAGAGGTCAAAGAAGATCCTCCAGAGCTTAGCAGCAACGTCAAGATCATCAACATCACCATCTAACACCTTCACATCAACATCAAGTCAGCAACAACATGCATGTCTCTCCAACAACCATTAGGTAGGTATATGTATGCAATATTATTGACCTCTTCTCTTGAGCATATTATAGTTAGAAATTTGTTGTCAATGCATGAGAGACGAGGTTTTATAAGCTAAGGATTGGTCAGCAGCCTTCAATTGCAACTCACTCCTTCACTCGTGCAGTGTTGAAAAGTCAAATTATGAAGGGTGATGATTTCAAGGAATGAGGACAACAGTTAAAAGAAGAAATTTTTGCAAAGGCTAAGGTCACCACAACACTCCAAGACCTCCATCCACTTCATTTTCACTATCTATTCATCATTCATCCATCCCATTTCATTTTGAAAAAAAAAACAAAGAGTATCCTCTCCATTTTCATGAAAGATCCATTTGCAGGTTAGCAAGAAGGATGGTCAAAGAGCAAAGGAGGATCACAAAGAGACCCCTGTCACTCACATTTTTATTTGACCACTCATTACCATTCATTCCTCCACCATTTCTGTCATTTTTTCATTCCTTTACTTCAGATCATAAGGGACTGTGTTTTCTACAGGATGATCCTATAGGAATTACAGTGACCCATAAATCCTACAAGAGGCAGTCCTAAGTTAAATAAATGACTTGATATGCCCTGATCATTCCATCACCATACCTTGTCCACCATCATCACCCTTGCATTCACCCTTAGAAGAAAAAAAAATCAATCTAAATGCATTTTGAAGGTGTTAGAGGTGTCCAAATGGTGGAACAAGGTAGCAGAAGGTTGATGAGGATATGGAAGACCTTGCTAAACAAAAAAAATATTCAAGAAATCATCTTGAATAAGGGCAAGAAAGAAAGCTAATGGTCTCAAGAAACAATTATTTTTCTTTGAACAAATGTGTTTTTGGGCTTGTCCTTGTAGAGCTTATAGCCACAATTCTTAATGCGTAAGAGAGAGGCCATCAGGGCCATGGATGAGGCACAATGAGGTCCCTAAGTTTCTCAGAGGATGAACAAGACTTTCAACAGGGTGGTATGATGGGCCTCTAAATTAGACATAAATTAAGGCCCATGCCTCTAATTTAAAAACATAAATTACCATCCTTCAGCACATTAAACCTCTCTTTTTGCATTAGATAATCTATTTTTAAGTTTAATATATTCATTAGGAAGGTTTATGAATAATTGAATATTTGTGCCTAATATTATTTATTTTTTTATGGAATATTATGAGAATATTCGACAGATTATGAAGATTTGGATGAGGAGATAATTTATGGACTTGTTCCCTACTATTGGAGTATGAATAATAAATAATAAGCCAACAAGATATTATGGAATTATGACACAAATTGTGGAACTCCAATGATTGAGAAAATCTAGGAATGTGTTCCACTAATCAAGGGAGCAGATCCACTAATCAAGGGATTTCAGTGGGGAAAGCTTCCTCCATCCATGGCGAATGATTATTAATCATTTTTTATAAGTACCAAGTTGAATTTTCCTCTAGGGAATGATTGAGAAAATCTAGGAATGTGTTCCCTGCCATTTAATGCAAATTCCTAGTATTGGAGACTTGATCCACTACTCAAGGGATTTTGGTCGAGAAAAATTCCTCCATTCATGGGTAATGATTCCTAATAATTTTGTATAAGTACCAAGTCGAATTTTCCTCTGGGGATAGTTTTTCATTAGTGTTATTGTGGAGAGAGCTTGCATTTTTGTAGCTCCATTGTATTTTCTTGTAGGGATGTAATTCTATTAATGAAAACAATGAAGATTTGTGTCATGTTTAGCTTCTAAATCATGTTCTACTCCATAGGTCTTTGATTTTCCTTGGGCCTGGCCATCCCAGGAACCTCAAAGCCCTTTTGTATCATTTTCTTTCCTTGTTTTCATTGCTTATTCACATGCATCTCTTGTTTTTATTTCTTTCTATTTCTGCATTTAGAATTAATGATTTATTGTTGTAGGATTGAGTTAAATGGTTGATGTAAGTTCTTTTGTAGGATCACAAGCATTATTTCATCCTTCGAAAATCTTTGGAAGTTAATAGGAATCATTGAGTTGCTTGGATTAGTCTTCTTATTCTCAAATCTAGATTGTTGGACCTCCTTTTTAGCAAAGAACAACAAATTTCTGCTATTTTTTAGGGAATGCTAATGAGCTTCAATTGAATTGATTCCACTTGAATTAAAACAAAAAAAAATCTAGTTTATAAAAAAAATTGCCCATTGCATTTTCACTTGATTTGGTTAGGCATTTGTTTAGATTTACTAGCTCACTAGTTCTTGAATTTCTAGATTTTCGACTAGTAATGTTTTTTATTTTTATTTTCATGGGCTAACAGAGGTCTTTTTGAGTGATTCCACTTGGAATAGGGACCTAAGATATCCAATTTAATAAAAAAATTTGTACCATCCAATTTGAATTTGATTTTCTTGGTCATTAAACCCTCACCAATTGCATCATTTCACAAGGAAACTTCTCCAAGATTTTTGAGCAAATCCATCCATCTCCCAACTTTGGTTTTGAGTTCTGAGTGATCCTAGGAATTTTCTCACTCCATTCCACCCATATAACACCTTCCCTAAGATTTCCATCACCTCCAACACTTTACATTTTTCTCTCGGTTGTATCTTGTAGGTTCACTATAATTCCTACAGGATCATCTTGTAGGTTTCTAGTACATCATGTAAGCTTTCCTAAAATGGCCTGTTTTGAGGCCGAATTGATGCAAAACCTCTAGGAATTCACCAAAATCCTCCCAAGGGCCTCCCACACCATCCAAACATTTTCTAACCCTTCCATCCAACCTCCAACATCCTTAGTTCACTTGCCACATCACCAAAGGAAATTAGTTTCCATACTTGATTTTGCATGAAAAGACAAAAACAGATTTATTTAAGTCCCTTTACTTGCACATTAGTGATGTTTGATGCTTCTTACTTCCATGATTAGATAGTAACATTTTGTTCATGATAATTTAGCATTATTTCAAAGCATAGTTTCTTGGCAGTTAATTAGGAAATGGTGTGATTTAGCATTAAATTTCCATCTCTTTCTTTGTACTTTCTTTCTTGCAATAGGTTAAGGTTTCATTTCGAACATTTCATTTTCTGTAATGAGTTTAGGATTTGACTTCAGTACATGAACTCCATTACATCATGACAGTAAAGGAAAGACACATTGTATGCCGCACATATAGTGCTGACACCTCTTAAGTTTGTACGAACCCTAGGTTGATAATTAAAGTCGATAGCCTTGGGAGTTGTAGCATTCTTGTTGCAATACCAAGGCTCATCAATATATAAATACAAGAATATGGGAAAAGGTGTAAACAACTTTATTAAGTAGAAGGAATAGTTACAACCAAAGAAGTCTGATCCCATGTCACTCATCTAGCTTGAGTTCCATCCTTCATCACACCAAAATCACAACACTCTGGCAACATAACAATACTTGCTTATGATCTCAAACCTCAAACCAATAGTATCTCCCTACAATTATTCAAAGTCCAGCCCTTGATCACTATGATTAGTGCTCAATTTATATGGAAATGGAGGTGGTTTTGCCATAAATTGGGCATTGAATGGATTTCCAATTTGGATGTTAGTTTCCATGGAGGAAGGGATGAGAGGATAGGAGGTTATTTGATTCATTCCCTATCCAATTTCAAGCTCATAGGGGAGGATAAGAGGTGGGAATCTTCTAGAATGGTCTAGAAGGTAGGAATATTCCTAGAACCCTATGAAGATTTCACTCAATCTCACCTAGCATAGGTCAAAATGGGCGTAGGTGCTCTGTAGAGCAGGCTTGAATCAGCCTAAGTGCTATGCAGTGCATTTATCCTTGATCAAGGTTGCGCTGGTCCCTCAAGGAGTCATTTCAGGATGTCTTCAAGCCAAGAAACTTCAAGAATGATGACATTTAATATGATGACTTGTCTAGGGAATGTAGAAACCGAATTAGGGTTTGATGAGCCCTAATAGTACTAATATGAATGTTGGAAATGATGTTCCCAAATAGATCTGTAATAGTTGTGTAGTGGGAAACAATTTAACTTAGTGATCATTCAGTTAACTAATCAATCAAACCCAAAATAGTAAGTACATCATGCAGAGAATTCAAGCTCCCCAACCGTGGTGGAGATTCCAAGGTAGTGTAACATCAGTTGTAGAATAATATCGAGTGTAAAAGTGTTTCATGTAGTCATATGATCAACCTTACGAATTGCACAAGAATTTTGTAGGAAATTCCTAAATAATAGGGGCCTAATTTCCTCAAGAATTGCACAAGGAAATATGGGCTCAAGTAGAGGTATAAATTGGATAAGTCTGGGTCAGAGCTTCTTAGTGAGTGTTATCACTCAGGTTGTCCCTAGGCTCTTGTAGAGATACGGCTGAGGTAACCACAAACCAATCTTTGGATTGCAGGTTCTAGCCCACCTGCAATCAGAGAGGGCTCTCTCTTAATGATTCAACTTTGTTGATGATTTTAGGCTAGCTTTTGGCTCAGGGGGTTTTTGTTTGTGTTTGGCTGGAAGGAAAATGCTTTCAGGCAGAGAGGCAATTTATGAAGTGATAAGTTTCAAACCATTGGGCATGGAGTCGTGGGTTAGGATTATCAGTGCGTCTTTCTGGTCATAAGAGAAATAATGAAGCAGGATAGCTGTTCATAACACAATCTTCAGACTAAAAGGGTGAATGATATGTAAGGAATGAGAGGCACTTAAGAATCTCTCATTTAACTTAACAGAGGGAAAGATGATCTCTATCTAGGGGCAATGAAGAATCCTTGGATAACTATCTTGGGTTAAGGCAAACATGAGCCATGTGGAATTCATATTTATGCTTAAACAGAAGAAAACATAAAGAAACAATAGAAATTGAGCATAGAGTGTATTTAAACAAATTCTAAGCTAATCTTTCTTTCTGTTGTTTAAGAGTGTAATTCATGAATGAAAACGAAGGTAAGAAACACTTATTGAGTTATGCAACAGCACGGGAATTCCACAATCACTCTTCAACCAGTGAACACAGTGAACAATCCACTCTCCAAGGCTCATAAGTAGTCTTTGATTATAGAAACTTATCAGATATTACAGTGCGAGTCTCTCCGAGAGCAAAATCAACTAGAGATAGCTTGTTGGCTAATCAACCAACCAACCAACCAACAACCCGTAATACAGTGTTTAGGGTTGTCTTTATAGTGCAAATATCGTACGTACTTATTACAATTGACCTAAAACATGTCTGCAAAAGAGCTTTCTAAACCTAAACTTGTGCCAAAATTAAGTGCAAGTAAATATCTATTGAAATTGTGTCAGAGGTAGCTGGATCAAAAGAGTGCAATATGGCCCTTGGAGCCTCGATGCAGTACTGCTGTAATAACTGTGCTTTGGGATCTGTAGTTCTGTTCTAGTGCGAGTTAAATGTGCAATAACCAATGGGATCTGTAGTATATTGAATTGAGATCCAAAGTCGATGAAAACTTGTTTTACCATATATCCATTTATTTCAAGATCTACTTGTGGATCATGGTCTTAAGATTGCTTTCCTTGCAAGATTTATTGAACATTCTTAAATGTTTATCTACATTCATTAAAATATGTTTACATGTTCAAAAGTTCTACTAGACGACCGAATGAGTGCTCTTCTTTTAAAAGTTATAAAAAATCTTCTAGTATGACATCCTTTACCAGTTTTTATGACTTGAATACTTTAGAAAAGAAACCACCGCTCTTGCCATTGCATCATTTTGTGTATGCATATCCGGGTATCTAGTCACATTTTTGATAGGTCAAATAACTTGTTGATTATTATATTTTCTGGTGCTAGACATCGTAACAACATGAAGATTCTTTGAATTAAATATATCTTGTTTTAGAATGGTTTGTAGTAGATTAGCAGTTGTTTTAATTAAAACTTTTTCAATATTTTTCAGGAAATATTCTAATGAATGATCACCTAAGCCACACATGTTATAGAATCGTGGGTCAATTTTATCTTTTATTAGATAGTTCAGGGTTGTATTCCCTTCCTACCATTAGGTAAAACAATATAATCTTCCTTGACCTTGACCTCATCCACAACCTCTGTCGTTGTGTCCTCCTTGATGATTGTCATAACCTCCTCAACTTTTTCCATGTCCACCATATGACTGTGGCTCATTAAAGTGATATGTGGCATGTGTATGGTACATAACATGACATTTCCATGTCCACCATATGACCGTGGCTCATTAAAGTGATATGTGGCATGTGTATGGTAAATAACATGATAGTTTGTCTTATTTTTTTCGTTGAGTGTACACTCTTGTGTGGAATGTGTATTATCTTTGCAAATGTCGCACCATTTCATTTTAGCACTCTAGAGATTGTATTAACATTCTTTAGTCATATGATTAGAAGAAACCTAACATATGTCGTAATATATATCATATTATATTCAATGGACATCCTAATCAAAATAGTCACCATATTCTCAAGTGCCCTTAAAATGACCCTCGATTCAATAATTAGTGGATCACAAATTTTTCTTCAAGAGTGCCAATGTAAGTAATAAATTTTCCAATTGTTCAATTCTATCTTCAAGTTTGTTATTAGTTGATGAGACAATTGACTAACCTTCATCGTCTGTTTCGATTCACTACGCCAATTTAAGAGCCTCTTTGCATGTCGTAACTTTGTGCATTCTCAAAGCGCTATGGATCTTTTGGAGGATACCAACCACGTACCATTGGACTAATAAATGTTCATCAATAAAATATGGGATTTGACTTAATATTTCCCTAAATCTTTTATTGTATTCTCTTAATGTTTCATTTTGTCGTTTATTGATTTCTTTTAGTTTCTTTGACGCAAGATGTTTGACAACCTCAACCTTGAAGAAGATGGGGAAGTTGTTCTTGATTTCATCCTTTGACTTCGGTTTCTTCTCGGTAAGGTTCATAAACCACATTAACGTTATCTTCATTAAGGAAACTACAAACTGAGCCATTTTCTTATTTTCTTTGGGAATATTGTTTGTAGACCATAGTTTTTTACAAATGAACTAATTCTTTTTGGATCCTCATCAACATCATATAGGGAAATGTGATTTAATACAATTGTGTTTAATCAAAGGTGTTGACATTCCAATTTTTTGACTATTTCTTGACTAGTTTTTATGGTAGGGCCTATGGTAGGTCAACTATTCTAAGGAATTCTACCTTTTTCCTAACCGGTGATGTTTCCCGGCACTAACTTGTCGATTTGGCACAATATATCAATGTATTTTGTAAACTGATTCACTTTAGGTTACATCTCTTCGTCAACTAAACTCTTACTTTCAACTTCTTCAACGAATACTAATTGCAGTAAGGGGGGCATGATCGTGAGATTATTAAGTTGGAGAAGTACTTGTGCAATTTCTTGATTCTCACTGTTTGGCTGATTTTCATTAAATTTACAACTTATGGCTGACTTCTTAGATTACTTTCGTTATGCCGAAAAACAAGTACTTCTGATTAATATCATTATAATTGTTGAAAGAAGTCTCTTACATTATGAATTTCTATAATTATAGTCTAAATACATCGAATGGTGGGACTAGTCATCTATTTCCATTACTTCTACCTTCCCTCTAGGACATACAAGTAGATTGTTTTTCTTTGTCGAAGCGGATAGTGCAACACCTCTCAAATCATTTGAGGAGTCTCGTGCATATTCGCTCATACACTCACAATTTTGCATTCTCATTCTTTGTTATTCTTCTCTAATTTGTTCCCGGCATTGTTGTCATTTTTCCCTTGCTATTTTTTAGATATCTATCAACTACTTGTATTGTCGATTATAAATATGTCAATTATTTTCTTGTTGTTGTTTTCTAACAATCAGTCATCTTCCTTCCATCTTTATAATTGTCGATTACTTCTCTCTTTTCATTTGTTTTATTTCTCACAACTTGTTTACGCCCCCATGTTGATCTGACATAGTATTGATGAGCAATGGAGTATACAATGGTCATGTTTATTTTCTTAGAAAGTAAGAAGTTTTTCCAATTGGTTTGATCCTTTCGCTAGTCAGTATTGGATAGAGTCTACAATGGGGGTCGGTATTCGATAATATGACCTGCACCCATGTTGAAAAGAAACTTATGTAAATTGGTGGGAATTGAGCAGAATAATTTGTCTTGCAGATCATAGAAAAATTTGGATTGGACACATATAATAGAAGTTTGATATTCTATTACTTATTCTTCACAAAAATATTCCAGAATCAACTCGACCCACTCATGTATATTCATGCTACCACTATTTGAAATTTTTAATAAAAGTCGCACATCATATTCATTTTCTGGTTTTTTCATGGATGACTTGATTGAGGAATTTCTTTATTTCCATTGGGGCGCCTTCAATGAACAGTTCATGCACTTTGATAAAAAAAAATGGCTTTGGCTTCTGCTAAAGATAGTTGATTTCTTCGTGCGTAGTTTTTCAAGTAGTTTTTTATTTTTGTCTGCCACCACAAATGTATCTCTTCTACAGTTAACATCTATGCTTGCATTTTCATTACTTGAGTACAAACTACCAACAATGGAACTAATGTTGTAATCTAGGGAGTAGTGCACAAATTATAAGTAGCGTAGACATCAAGTAATCATATAGCAAAGCGCACAATAGATAGAAAGAGGAGACACAAATAGTGAGAACCAACAAAAGCACACTTTATATTATGTATCTTAAAAGCCAAGTCGAACTGATACATCGATACAGACAAATATTTATACCATGTTGGGATAGTTATAACAATCTAACTGTCCAACCAGACTCTTAGCTAATCTGACTTGAGTAATATTAACAATCATATTTACATTATATACTTAGCTGACTCAATAGGGCTAGTCGACTAACTCGACTGGCCCCTCCAACAATAAGAATCTTAATCTTTTGGATAGACAAATTTATTTTAAAGTTATTTTATTTATATAACACAAAAAGAAACTATTGATATATAACTCACTATCCAATTCACCATATCTAGTTGCATGCCTATATGAATTAGTACCAACCTAATGTAAAACCAAATTACTTTGTCAAATACTTTTATCAAATTCAATTTTATGACCATTATTGATATTTTCTAAACCTTTATTTTATGAAACCCATGCTAGGCCACCCCTAAAACTTCATGTATTTGTCTATTCTAGAGAAATCCAAATTTCTCACTTAATATAGAGTTTCATAGTATCATCTTAAGGTTACTACTCATAACATCATATTATTTTTATAAATTGAATTATATAAGGAGATAGATTTGAACTCCTCCAAAATATGATGGATTACTTCTTATGGAGGGAGGGGGAGGAGTAATGTTATAAATGTAGAATTGAATGTCCCCAACATCTTTTATAGAACTTTGGATTCTTCCATAATTAAGTCATCCCCATTAAGGTTAAAGAAGCTTATAAATTTGTTTACCATTCGTTCATCTCGACATGAGATTTTTCTCTTCTGGATTGAATGCAACACTAGTATTGACTCTTCTTTCAAGAACACCTCCATTATCTCTTTTTTTACTTGACAATTTATATAGCTTGTGGAAAAGATGTCCATTCTAGTTATCTATATAATGATGATCCCGTTACTGCCATGGTCTTTCTTAGATTGATGTATTACCATTTGTCTCAAAGTGGGTGGCCTCAAATCTTTGTTAGCACATTATATTACATTCTTACCTCTTTCATCTTAGAATGCAATTTCAAATCCTTGCTATATGCAATGAGCGCTAGGGTTTTAACATTATGAAACCGTGGATCTTCACCATTAAGGGCTTTCAAGACCTTCCATAGATTCAAAATTTCTTCATAAATTCTAAAGATGAACCATCCACTAACATCTTAAAAAAATGGAGTAGCCAACAATGCCATCTTATGTCATTAGTCATCCAAGTGATGCTTTTTTGGATAAATTTTGATGCACATACAACCTCACACAAAATAATATGTAGTCATACATATATCTGAAGCATTTAAATGGCATTTAGTCTAACTAATAGACGAGATAACCATTTTCTAAGTATTTTTTATGGTCAATTTTGTTCAAAAGCCGTAAATATTTTTAAAAATCATAAATATAAGTTGTTTTATTTGCAAAGATAGACAACCTCAGAGTTTTTAGGGTGCTAAATCCATTTATGCATTCAAAAGTGTATTTTAAGCTACAATAAATCACAATCTCACTAAAAATTTTATTGTCACATTCTAGCTAAATAACCATTTTGTCTATTAACTAAATAATCATTTTATCTATTAATTAAACTATTCAATTAAAACTTAAATGTCTTATACTTACCCTAAAAATATTACCAAATAAAAATTCAAATATACTATTAATAATATTATTAGTACTCATATGCCTTTTACACTTGTATTCTTATTACTAAACTTTTTATTAAATATTATTATTATTATTTCCACTCCATTTTTTTATTTTTTATGAAATTTTTTAATTTAAAAAAAATAATTAAATAAAAAAATAATAAATCAATTACTCCTAAAATAAATCATTTAAAAATAACTCATATATATAATTTTTTCTTAAAATTTATTCAAACCCTCTAATTTATTTAATTTCAATAACGCCGAAGATAATCAAACGATAAATATAAAAAATCTGTAAAGATCTACTACTGTATTCTATTTAAGATAAAATCAACTTTAAAATATCATATAGATATAAATTTTAATTATAATATATATAATTTTTCTTATCTGGGATCAAAACTCTATTTAATTAAAAATTGTAAATATTTATTTCATTATATAATTTTGTTAAAAATTTAACAAACCTTCTAATTATTTTTTAAAAATAAATATTAAAATTTATCAAACTCTTCAATTATTTTAAAAAATTTAAATCATTTATTTTTCAATTTAATTCAATAACGCGCAGATAATCAAACGATTAAATAATAAAAATCTGTACATATCTACTAACTTTATCCTATTTATTCTAATTAAGTCCACTCAACACACCTTTTAAATTTTTTATAAAAATAAACGCTAAATAAAAAATGAATGTTGTTAATGTTTTGTCCAATTCAACAAATACCTACTTATGACTTCCAATACCGCTAAATTCCAACACACCAAATAAAAAATTATGCAAAATCGCAACTAACACTTATCCACCTTCTACGCAAACCCACGTGAAGTGACTCGTCAAAGTAAGTTTGTAGAGTGGAAGCCAAGAATTTTTGTATTAATACGATACATCTGGATTTCGTTATGATTTTCTGGTTTTTTTTTTTTAATATTTTCTTTGCAATTTAATTAAAATAAAAATAAAAATGGGTTAAAATAGGATATATATTTAAGTTAAGTAGGTATTGTGTAAATATTATATGTTTTGGAGTTCTTTTATTAGATTTGGAAATTTTTTGGGCTAAATCTTAATCTTTGTCATTTAAAATTGGTTTTTGACTGTATATATAGATTTAATATTCTTAAAAATCTGTGGGGTACTTGGATTGCTGAAAGTTCACAACTCAAACTTGCTATTTTAACAAATCTCTTACTCACATCCCGTTCTCATTCCATAACATTTGCCCCACTACCAACCTCCTTGACTTGTTCAATCAGGAAAATTATGGTTACTTCAAAACTTGTAATTCTAACAAATCTCTTACTCACATCAGTTCTCATTTCCATAACATTTGTCCCACTACCAACCTCCTTTTTTTGTTTAATAAGTGAAACTAGAGATACTTCAAAACGCTTCTTTCCCTCCTTTTTTATCACAGAAATAAAATTTTAAATAATGTCCATTAACCGGTTCTTTCTTAACGTCTAATAGACCATGTTGGTCCTAGTGGACATTAATCATCATCATAATCTAAATATATGTTTTTTCCATTATATTTCCAAAAGGCTTATTTCCCTCCTTTTTTATCACAGAAATAAAATTTTAAATAATGTCAATTAACCGGTTCTTTCTTAATGTCTAATAAACCATGTTGGTCTTAGTAGACATTAATCATCATCATAATCTCAATATATATTTTTCCATTATATTTTTTATGAATCCAATTACATACAAAAATTTGTATAAATTATAAATTTGTATAATTCAAATAAATTTTTATTAAAATATAAATATGTAATTATAAAAAGGTATTTTGAGTAAAGGGTTGAAATCTATTAGGCAGCGAATAATCATTTTTGTTTTTTCGAATTGCAACTCAATTTACATTTCCAATCATATAGCATCATCTTACTTCTCATAGTCCACAAAACAATCATTAATTTTTTTTTTAAATAATAGAGATTATCACAACCATAATTAGAAAATGCAGTTGATATACATGGTTATTCTTATTTAAAATGCAGTTGATATACATGGTTATTCTTATTTTTCTTTATTTATGTTTATGTATGTATATTAATATCATTTGTTATTTGATAATGTATATAACAATTTTATAATTGTCTAGATTCATTTTATTGCCAATCATATAATATAGTCTTATTTTTCATAACCTATACAAGGATCACCACTCACTAATTTGAAGAAGTAATAGAGATTAGCAAAACCATAATTGACAAATCTGGTTGATATACATGATTGATCTTATTTTTCTTTATTTATAAACTTATGTATTTAGATTGGTACCATTTTTATTTGATGATGTATATAGCAATTTCATAATTTCATAAATCCATATTAATTTTAGATCTATCAAGCACTTAGATAGATCAAATCCCTTGAAGTGCAACTATCTTTTTGAGTGCAAAACTTGAGAATGTTTGCACCTCCACATTTATGATCTCTGGGTGCTTCATAGATCTAGAATTAAAATGGATCTAGGTTGCCATAAAATTCACATCATTTACATCTCTATATACCAACATAGATCCATCTTAAATACAGATCTAACATCAGCCGAGAGGGATCCAATTTCTTCACTTGCAATTTTTTTATAAACAGACATTATTTAAATATTTTGTATAGTTATTTAATTTTTTTTTTTAATTTTTTTTATTTATTTTAATTTTTTTTATTTGGGCCGATATGAAAAAAATTTCAACTTTGATGACGGCAGATAGAATTACACATCATACTTGCATCATACACATCATACTTGACTATAGAATGAACCTTTGGGCTCAATAAAAGTATTTTCATTTTTTTATTTTATTAAATTTGATTTAATCTCTATGAAATATCCATGGAATATTTTTAGTAGTAGTGAGGATGGAGGGCTTATCTATACCTCAAAATAATTATAATTTTTTTGCTTTTAAATTTAATTAAAAAATGTTATCAAATTAAATCAAAATAAAATATTTTGATTGTGAAAAGAGATATGGTTGTTGAGCATGTGGTATTGAAAATCATGGTATTGTAACAAAGTATATTTACAAGTTAATAATATCTATGTTAAAATGGGGTGAATCTTTTTACATCCTAAGTATTAAGTTTTTATGTTCTTATTAATTAAATTTAAATGAGCTTACAAAATTATTATTATTATTTTATTTTTTTCTATATTGGGCCCCAAGGGTTAGCTCAATTGGTCTAGTTCCAGTTACTAAGTACCTTCTTAGTTGAAAGGTCACCACGTCAAATCTCTTAGATACCCTTGGAGTTAGGCCTTACTTGTTTGGCTAGAGTTAAATATAAAAGCCACCAAATAAATATAGGTGAAAAATATATATAAATTGTTAGATCAAATGTAATTAATCATCATTCATCTATCTATAAGAATAATACAACAAAAATATACTAACATCTTTCATCATTCATTTACAGAATAATATAAAAAACTAGATTAGAAAAAATAAATATATCAATACTCAAAAATATACTAACAACTTTCACTATTCATTCTACACAAAAATTTAGATAAAATAATTAATCTACCGATGTGAAAAATTTTAGATTAAAAAAAATAATCTACCAACATTCAACAGCCAGCGTGGGAAATTTCCCATGAATGAGAATTGTCCATGGAAGATCAGTTCTGGAATCCAGAATTTATGCGAAAATATGGATACTGGGATTCTTTTATAATACGGAATGGATGTACCAATTCTGAAGGAAGTACATTGATAATTTGCAGTAATCTTTGGGATAGGACCATGTAATCTCCACAGTAAGATGTCACTGAGAGCCCGCAGACATTATAGTGAAAATCATAAACATAATAGTCCCGAGAAATGACGCAAGCAAAGCGCCTACTACATGATTACAGAATTTTCCAAATTGGTGGCAGATTGCAACCCAGCCACTGTGAGAGTTCCCCTTCTTTCCAATGTATGCGACCGAACTTGCTGCTGAGAATCCAGACATTATCAGCAATGTCATCAGCTGCAACACCATAATGAACCAACGAGTCCAGACATAACGTATATGAGGATGGATTTATAAAAAGATCAATAAAGAATATGGAAATATACAAATCTTATGTGTAAAGATAAGGAGCATGATATTACAAAATCAAAAAAGAAAAGCATTTTAGGGCCATAGACTTTTGGAGCCTTCGCCTTGAGGCACAAACAGAAAGTCAAAGATATGAGACCGTATACAGCAGCAATCGCATTTGCAATCACAAAAAACCTGCAAGTCTTCAGAAATCATAGTTTAGAAATTCATAAAAAAATACCCAATTTCAGACACACTTTTAAAGCACAAAAACCCTGCTAGTCTTCTGAAACAAATTCATCAAAAAAAATTAAATTCCCAATCTCAGACACATCTTTTAAAGCATACTCTTTTTTAGTACTTTCTAACTTTAGATTGATAAGCTGATATGTTATATTTTTCTATCAAATTATAGCAGTAAAATTTTTCATTAATTCTAGAGTCTTATTTTTACCTAAATCTCTTAGTAGATCATCAAAGTTAAAATTTTACTATATTCACGAAAATAAAAATTCTAAAAAAATTAAATTACTCTAAACTCATATTAAATCCATATTTAAAATAAATCAAACAATTTATTTTGTTATTTTAACACATGCTCTATTTTGTTATTTTAAGACAGGCTGTATTTAGATAGGAGCCAGGCGCATTTGAAAGGATTTATTTGTGGGAGAGTATGAATGGGAGCAGTAATTGCCAAGCTAATGGATTTTTGAAGCTAATCTGTTTGGTTATGGCCAGTTTTAGTTTTTTGTGATTGTCTCCCGTAGTTGTGGTTGCTGTGGGCATATTTGGAGATGGTGATGGCACTGGTGAGGCTTTTGCTTTTCAAGTTGCCAGGCATGCAGATTTAGTGTGTTTTATTTTGTATATTTAAATTTAATTTGATTATAAATTCTGGAAAATTCTGGAAATCTGACTAACCAGAGCAAAGTTTAATAGTTTGTTCTTTACTCCTGTTTAAATTTTGTGATTGCTTCCTTCCAATAATTGAGATTGCTGTGGGGATATCTGGAGATGGTGATGGCACTTGTGAGACTCCTGCTTTTCAAGTTGCTAGGCACCAAGATTTAGCAGGCTTTGTATATAATTGAGGTTGCTGTGATTTTTGTGATTGCTTCCTTTCAATAATTGAGGTTGCTGCGGGGATATCTGGAGATGGTGATGGCACTTGTGAGACTCCTGCTTTTCAAGTTGCTAGGCACCAACATTTAGCCGGCTTGGTATATAATTGAGGTTGCTGTGATTTTTGTGATTGCTTCTTTTCAATAATTGAGGTTATTGTGGGAATATCTAGAGATGGTGAGGGCACTTGTGAGACTCCTGCTTTTCAAGTTGGTAGGCACCAAGACTTCCCAGGCTTTTGTATATAATTGATATGGGGATATCTGGAGATGGAGATGGTGATGGCACTTGTGAGGTTCTTGCTTGTTAGGCTCCAAGATTTAGCAGGCTTTGTATTGTATATCTAAATTTAACTAGAATGCAGATTTAAGAAAATCTCTGAAATTTGACTAACCATTATGGATTTAATTAACAACTGCGGAATTAAAAAAGTTATATTTTACTTTATTTCTGTTTATCAAATTTCTAAAATATTTCGGAATCTACAATCAAGTAACATTGCACTCCAAAGCCACTCTCAGATCTGACACTGACAATAATCAATTCTAACACTCTGCAATAATCAATTAATTGAATAATAAGCCTAAGAAAAATAGGAATTTCCCTGGCCATTATTTGGTAAACCGTTCATGGATTTCTTGAGATGTTCTTAGGAAATCCATGAACTATTTACCAAATACCAGGAGACACGAATTGGCCAAGGTAATAGAGGAGCCTTTAAACGAGGGAACGGACTAGCAAAAAATTATATTTTCATTGTTCACAATACGGGATGATGATGTGGACAGTGCCTTGAAACAGTCGATGCTGCGAGCATAAAAGTGACCAGACTCGCAACAATCCAAAGCTACGAGTGGCAATTTCTAGGGTTTAGTCTAAGCCATATGTTCCATAGTCCCAAAATCAAAATCAAATATCAATTTTCCCATTCTACCTCTCTTTTCTGCGCAGCCCAAAACAGCTGCCAAAAAATATTTTAGAAAGCTGATTCTCACAGATCTAATAACACCCAGATTTTATTACAGAGAACTTATTAGATAAAAGTAGAAAAAATTGAACCCACACCTTATGACACCAACTACACTAGCTATCACGACTAAGCTTAAACAACTTATCTCACACTCCTTTGCAGATATCTCTACAGCTTAGATGACAAATAAAGCAAACAAGAAAAAGTGGAACTGAGAAAACAAGTAGAGAAAGTAAAAAAACATAAAACTAAATTCGTACGTGAAGGCAGGAGTGTAATGGTATTTGGCTTTCAAAGAAAGTCCGAAGATTGAAATGGTCTGATTGTTCAATCCCATAACAACTGCAGCACTCAACGTGGCTGCTATTCCAAGCAGCCTGACCACATAATCCGGCGCCCCTCCAGACCGATATATGGAATTAGTATAACCCATGATAGCCCTCTTCCTCACCGAATGATCTGTATACCCTGCACTGCTATGTATCTATTGCTCAATTTTAACCAGAAAGTAAATGAAGACTCTGCCTTATTGCTCAGCCAGACTGCTCAGCATGCTGAGCTTTATATAGATAGATACGTGCTATAAAGATAGGCACTGCGCTCTCCCAATGATGAGAATTTGCGGCGGGCCGTCGCTAACCTGTCATCACGTCATAGACTGCTTTCTTTTTGGCAGCTGTTGTGCACACTTTATCTTACGTAAAGTTGTTCGGCATCCCACACCAATAAACGTGAATTTCGCTTTCATTCAAAGCTTTACTTCCCACCGAATTTCCTACTCACAAATCCATTTCTTACGCCCATAATCTCTCAACAAATCCATACAATAATTTAATAATTTATTGCGTCCCAGAAAAGCAATTTTAATGAATTTTGAAGGGTTTAGTTTTTGGAGTTAGTCTATAATGTGATTTTTTTGGAGATTTTTGTGACAGAATCAGGTAGAAAAAATGAGGTTAAATCTTGATTTTTAGCAGTTAAAATGGTTTTTTAACTGCATATTTAGATTCAGCACCCTGAAAAACCCTTGGGACCCTTTGATTGTGTAGAAACTAGCTATCAAACTTGGGATTCCAATAAATTGTTGCCGGATTTTGACTAGAAAAATCGGGGAGAAAAACTTTCAAAAAGTCTCATTATAGACAACTACTTAATGTTTTTAAAATCTATCGCAAAAAGTTTATACACCCCAAAATGGATCAATTGATCAAAATAAATAAATAAATATTATTAATATTAATATTAAGTCTGGCCTCCAATAAGAGATATTTTAATCCATATTCCTCCACCTCATGTGGTAGTGAGTTTTTTAAGGAAAATATCTAGGCATATCCAGGTCCAAAAGTAGGTTTTGGACAGATCTCTTGACCGGAATTTAAATAATGAATTATATATGCCTAATAAAGATAGGAAAATTATGATTACATTTTGACTCTCTTCAAAGTTGGTTTAAGAAATCTTCGTTAAAAAGGTTATTCAACTTCGAAGAAATCTTTATTTAATTTTGAAGAAATCTATCTTGGTTAAAACATAAATAGTTAGATTTTTATTTATTTATTAATTCAATATCAAATTTATTGATGATATTATTTTTATAAATTTAAATTAATAAGTTTATTTGAGTAATTGATGGTTATAAATTATTAGCAAATATTTATTGGCATCAATTCATGATAAGCATCAAAATACTTTATTTTGATGTTGAGTTTTTATGGAATACTTTGTAGTCTTACTGAAATGTTTAATACTTTGGGCAAACAATTCACTTATCTTGAAAGATATAAAGCTAAATTATTGATCAAAAGTGTAGTAAACCTCAAATAAATAGATAAAAAATCTGTGATCATTAAGAAATATGAATGAAAACAATTTATTAATAATTATTAATTTTAAACTAATCCAGTAACAATTATTATTTTAGAAAAACAAATCAAATCACAATAAATAAGATTAATAATAAATAAAATTAATAATTAATATATTTATAATTATAAGGAAATTGATTAGAAAAACAAAATGAAGTTTAAAAGAATGGTTCAAACTGAGCATAATTATAGTTGATCTTACTCGATGGTGTAAAAAGATGTCAAATAAGATTTACTTGTATGAAAATTTTCAAAATTAACAAGGAAATAAATTAAAAGATTTGATCAAAGTGTTACTAAATTAATAATATTTAATTTATTTTAATTTGGTCAAATTAGTTAATTTAATTGAATTGAGATTAAGATTAATAGTTATAATGGTATTAAATCAAATATTAGTTATTGATAATAGTTAAATAATAATGTAATATAATAGATTTTGGTCACATTGAAATACTTATGATATAGATAAAGATGAATTAGAATATTAGATGAATATTATAATTAATAAGTTAAATAATTAGATTAGAGAAAGGAAAATCAGAAGAATATTACTTAAAAAGGTAAAATATGGAAATAAAAGTAAAAAAAAAACATAGAATAAAATTCAAATTTATTCCCAAAAAACTCAATAGCAACTTAATTATGACTATGAAAACCTATATAATTAAGCATCTTACATTGCCAATATTTTAAAACAATCATAAAAATTAACTTTATTTTAAATTATTATTGTGTGGTTATATAATGTAATGTAACGTTTTAAATCTTTTTAATTTAGTAAAATTTAAAATATAATAATTATTAAGATAAGTTTGAGTTAGATGGGTTTACCATTAATGGTTTACAAACCCATGGTATTTGCTATGATGAAGTCTTTTAAATGTTTGATGAAGTCTGTCATGGAATGTAAGAGTACTAGATTAGATCAATCTTAGCTCCAAACTTGATCTTGTAGGATCCCTATTTAAGATGACTCTAGGGTATACATTAATAAATGTGGTTGATAAACAGGCTCATATCAAGCATATATATCAATTATCAATAATATTAAGAATTAATGTTATTATCAATAATATTAATATAAATATAAGAACTATATTAATAATAATTATTTATTTATTACTATTAATTAAATAATATTAATAATAAATAAAGATATAACAACCATTATATTAATAATCATCTAATAAATAATAATGAAGTAAACATTTAATACAAAACAAACAACAATTTAAATGTGGTTGATAGAAAATTTAACTTTAAATACTCGACCAAAACATAGTTATTAAGTGTTAGTCTCTTCCAAAACACATGGATAGAGATGACAAACATTGTACCAATTAAAATCAATAACATAATGATCACAACCATTGATGCTTTCCAACCAATCCCTTCTTGCATTGTCTTGCATTTTTGCATAACGTTGAAAAGAAAAATATGGTAACATATGCAAACCATCTATTGATTTCACTCTTGATATAGCTGTAAATGTCAAAACTCACCTCTCTCTGTGTCCAATATCTATAGTGGATTGTTACAAGGGAATAGTATTAAACCCAAGGGATAAATATTATAAACCCTAAAATAAAAATGCTTGACCATGATTTGCCATCATTGGTTTTCATACTATGACAATGTTTGTCACAATGTGACGTTGGACCACGGTTGATTTTGATGAGACAATCTTTGGAACATTATGATATTGGACCATCTTTGACCATTGATGACCATGATTGTAAATCAAAATGATTTATATTAAACTCTAGGATTAATATTATAAACTATGTGAATAATATTATACCCTAGGAATACGAACCAAATAAACCCAAAGGATTGATATTATAAACTGAAGGGAATAATAAACCGAGGGGATTAATTCTAAAACCCAAATGTATTATAAAACCAAGGGATTAATATTATAAAAGAAAGGTATATAAACCCTAAAGAAACTTATATTATAAACCCTAAAGGGATTTATATTATAAGCCCTAAAGGGATTTATATTATAAACCCTAGGGAATAATAAATCCAATGGATTGATACTAAAAACTCAAGGGATTAAAAACCCAATGGATTAATAATATAAACCCAAAGGAATAATATTAAACTCAAGGGATTAATATTATAAACCAAAGGGAATAATATTAAACCCAAGGGATAAATATTATAAACCGAAGGAATATAAACCCTAAGATAAATATTATAAACCCTAAGATAAATGTTTATCATGCAATGTGACGTTGGAATATCGTTGACCATGATTGATTTTCATATTGAGGTCCAACATTTGTCACAATGTGACATTGGACAATGGTTGACCATCATTGACCATGGTTGATCTCCATATTGAGACAATATTTTTCACAATGCGATGTTGGACCATGGTTG
Source organism: Pinus taeda (assembly GCA_000404065.3). NCBI lineage: Eukaryota > Viridiplantae > Streptophyta > Pinopsida > Pinales > Pinaceae > Pinus > Pinus taeda. The sequence continues at coordinate 4,385 of APFE030822650.1, read as the reverse complement.
ACCATGGATGACCATCATTGTGACAATATGGCGTTGGACCAAGAGATAGTCTTTATCACAACGTGACCACGGTTGACCATGGTTGTTTACCATGATTGAACCTAAATGTATTATAAATCTAGGGGATTAATATCATAAAAACAAGGTATATAAACCCTAAAGGGATTGACATTATAAACCCAAGGGATTAAAAAGCCAATGGATTGATAATACAAACGCAAAGGGATAATATTAAAAACACAAAGGGACTAATATTATAAACACAAGCTATATACAAACGGATTGATAATACAAACGCAAAGGGACCAATATTATAAACACAAGCTATATAAACCCTCAGATAAATATTATAAACCCAAGGGAATAATAAACACAAGGGAATATAAACCCAAGGTAATAATATTAAACCCATGGGATAAATAATATAAACTCAAGGAATATAAACCCTAAGATAAATATTATAAACCATAACATAAATATTTGTCACAATGCGGCATTTGAATATGGTTGACCACGATTGATTTTCATATTGAGACAAATAAGCCCTAAAATAAACATGGTTGACCATGATTTACCATCATTGATTTTCATACTGAGATGATGTTTATCATAATATGATGTTGGACCATGGTTGACAATGGTTGATTTTCATATTGAGACAATCTTTGGCACATTGTGACATTGAACCCTTGTTGACCATGGATGACCATGATTGTAAACCCAAGGGATTGATATTATAAACCGAACGGAATAATAAACCGAAGGGATTAATTCTAAAACCCAAAGGTATTATAAACCCAGAGGAATTATATTAAACCCAAGGAATTAATATTATAAATGCAAGGTATATAAGCCCTAAAGGGACTAATATTATAAACCCAAGTGAATAATAAACCCAAGAGATTAATACTAAAAACCTAAGGGATTAATAACCCAACATATTGATAAAATAAACACAACAGAATAATATTAAACCCAAGGGACTAATATTATAAATCAAAGGTATATAAACCCTAAGATAAATATTATAAAACCAAGGTAATAATAAACCCAAGGGATTATAAACCAAAGGGAATAAGATTAAACCCAAGGGATAAATATTATAAGCCTAAAGAATATACACCCTAATATAAATATTATAAACCCTATGATAAATATTTGTCACAATGCGACATTGGAATATGGTTGACCATAATTCATTTTCATATTGGGACAATGTTTGTCACAATGTGACATTGGACAATGGTTGACCATCATTGACCATGATTGGTCTCCATTTTGAGATAGTCTTTGTCCAAATGCAACGTTGGACCATGCTTGACCATGATTGAACCCAAAGGTATTATAAACCCAAGAGAATAATATTAAACCCAAGGGATTAATACTAAAAACACAAGGGATTAAAAACTCGATGGATTGATAATATAAACCCAAGGGAATAATATTAAACTCAAGGGATTAATATTATAAACCCAAGGTATATAAACCCTAAGATATATATTATAAACCCAAGGGATAAATATTATAAACCAAAGAAATGCAAACCCTAGGATAAATATTATAAGCTTTAAGATAAATATTTCTCACAATGTGACATTGGAATATGATTGACCATGATTGATTTTCATATTGAGACAACTTTTGTCGCAATGCGATGATGGACAATGGTTGACCATCGTTGACCATGGTTGATCTCCATATTGAGACAATTTGTGTCACAATGTGAAGTTGGACCATGGTTGACCATGAATGACCGTAGTTGTGACTATGTGACATGAGGCCAAGAGACAGTGTTTGTCATAATGTGACCATGGTTATTGACCATGGTTGAGACAACATTTATCACAATGCAATGTTGGAACATGGTTGACCATGGTTGATTTTCATATTGAGACAATGCTTGTCGCAATGCAGCATTGGTTTATTTTCATATTGAGAAAATCTTTATCACAATGTGGTGTTGGATCATGGTTGACCATGATTATAAACCCAATGGATTTATATTAAACTTAAAGATTAATATTATAAACCTATGAATAATATTGTACCCTAGGAATATGAAGCCTTAGATTAATAAACTCTATAAGTTATTATTTTATGGGCTTTTTTAACGAAAAAAATTAAACATATAGTGCAAAATCTTAAAAACAAATGAATAATAAATAATGATTTTTTCAAAAATAAATTCATATAAAATAAAATGAAATGAAATAAAATAAGCATTTGCAAATTCATAAATGCATTTACTATAGTCTCATTTGAATGTATTAAATTTAAAAAAAATATATCATGTGAAACATTATTGATGAAATTTTAAATCTATAAATTTGCAATTTAATAATGCGTGATATATTTAAAAAATTGATAATTTAAAAAAATAAAAAAATTAAACCAATTTTATATTTTACTTCACTTATTTTACTTATAAACAATTTAAAATATAATGCATTTCAAATTTTAAAAATAAAAATGCATTTCAAAACATCAACCATAATTTCTACATTTCATAATTTATTAATCATGGAGGAACTTATCATGGAACTTATTAATATAAACAATGTACTTCATAAGTAAAACATTTCAATGCCATATTAAGTATAATATTTCAATGTCAACTAATATGTACAATGAAAAGAAATAGTTTTTCTCATGGTTGACGATGATTATAAACCCAATGGAATTATATTAACCCTAAATATTTTATTTTTTTTCTCGGTAAAAGACTATCTAAACTATTGTATTATATGTACATTGAAACTTTTACAATCAGTGACGCATGCCGTCCAGGGCCAGCAGTTGCACCCTGGATTTCTGGCTTGAGCACAGAAAGCTCCCACGCGGGGGCTATGTCTACATAATTCCCAGCATTCAAAGGCTCCCACGCAGGGGAAGCATCAGCTAAATTTCCCATAACCCTTTTCAAAATTAACATCGTCTCTCCAGAGAGGCCCAGCAGACATAAAAACTAAAGCACTAAGGTGCGGCGTTACACAAAATAGACACATGACTGCCCACGTAGGGGCGCATTACTAAAATTGACTGAAGATTATGGCTATCAGACAGCCAAATCTGATCCAACATGAACTTAACAGAGTTGAGAATTGACCAAAGACCATTCAGACATGAACAAGATAGAGGCAGAGGTGTTTGCTGCCAGACAACATAACCATAATGCAAAACTAAATTACCCGGTGTTGCTTCAATCCTGGGATCGGGCGGAGGGTGGACGGAGAGCTGCAAGATGTGCCTCAGCCTCCTCACATAGGCTTTTGTCCTCCACGACGTATGCCCAGCCATGGCCCTCTTCGACGCCTTCCTACATCGCCCTCCATTTCTCCTCGGTGATGCCCGGAGGTGCTGGCCCCAATGGTGGCGAGGGGGCTTGCATGGGTTCCTTCCCCCTGCTGCCAGCTTCCAACGATGGTTGCACAGCTGTTGCATCCACTCCATCTCCACCTGGTGGCATTGGTGGTGGCGCGACCGAATCTTTCTCTCCAGAATCTCCCTGAGGCGATTCCAAAGTGCCTTGTTGATCCCCATCTTCCGCTTCTTCAGGAGATTTAGTGAACAGGATTGAGATGTGGGCATTGATGCCCGCGTTCTCCGACGTGCTGCCCAAGGAGAAAATGACAGAGCCAAAGGCCGGAAGCCCCGTCTCTTCTGCGCTCGCACAACCAACCTCCAAGAACTGTCTAGCCTGCAATGGTGTTGCTTTCGCCCTCCGATGGCAGTAGCAACAACAACAGTGATGATGCTCCTCTTCTGCTGGGCGCTGAGAGGATGATCCTCTCCCTAGACCTCTCCTGCTCGGCTGCCGCTCTCGAATCCTTGCCATTGAGCTTTCACCATGTTTGCCCTGTTCCAAGACCTCTACCAACTAGATGATGACCCCGCGGTGCCCTGTGGGAGAATTCGAAGGCTGAATTGCCACAGAAGCGCAAACACCAGATAAATTATGCCATCGTTTCCGCTCGGAGTACCACAAACTACTGAAGTTGCAGTAATCCTCCCCAGACCAGGCTTTGCATGAGCGTCGAGCCTTAAATTTATCCCTGAACTGCTCGGCCTGTAATTCTTCCTCACGACCTTCCCTATGGTGGCATACCCAAGATACTGTGACTGCACTGCAGGGTGGTGGAACGTCCCCCCAATCCAGTTTCCCCTGACCCTACAGAAATCCTTGCTCAGCCTTGTTATGAAATTGCAATACGCCATCCTGCGTATGAATAAGCACTTCGAGGCTTCGGTGCGAGCCCGCCTTAATGGCTTTCTGAACATTCATACTGTCCCTCTGCTCGGCATTGAATGCCTGGAGCTCGAGCCTTCCAACCTTAATTCTTGACGGCGTATGACCATAACTGCTTATCTCTGGCACGGGGCAGCAC
>APFE030822645.1:195972-232530 GCA_000404065.3 Pinus taeda | reverse complement strand
GGTCATCCTTAAACCACACCCCTTATACCAAAATTTCAGAGAGCACATTCAACCTAGTGCTTCCATGCATTTTTGAACATTTTGTATTACAAATCTCTTCTTAGGCTCATACACACCCCTTAGGATTAAGGGGGGGAATGTCGGACACCTAATCTTCTAGGGTTGGTGTGGAATGTGAACAACCACCATAGTCCAAGAGACCACTTGGAATATGAATCCAATGGTCACATCAATGTATTATAAATGCATATCTAAGTTAATAAGAAAGGAAATTCAATGTTCTATCGTTTATGACTATTTACATTCCATGTGAGTTTAAAAATAATATTAAAATGTTACATGTTAGCTTCAATTACAAATCTCCCTCAAAAACAACTTATTAATGCAATAAGAAATTCCTATCTCTTTATGTATCAAAATGCCATATTTAAAATTTGAACTTATGGAAATAGTATATATATATATATATATACTATATAGTTATATGATAGTATATATATAATTTTATATTGAAATATTTTATTTATAAATTATATTATATTCTATTCATTAAATGACAACACTGTGACCGAGTTGGCCATTTGAAAATTATTTTGATCTTCATCCATGTGAGCACTGTCATAAAACCACTCATTCTTCAAATAGATGCTTCAAAAACAAGCCTCCTGCAAGAACAAAGATTCATCTTGGATGGATTGCTTCTTCGCAAGGCTTCAACAACCAAGAAGACATTTCACTCATACAACAGGATTTGTTCTGGAATATTGAAAAGCCTTGTAGTTTAGATCTCTTCATCTTCTCACCTTGTACCTGACAGGGGGGAAGTGATGACCATCTACAAGCTTCAAAGCCACATCAAGCAAGTCTCAGCCACAACCTGTCATACCAGATTTAGAGTTGTATCCAGAGACAAATATGGCCCTGGGCATGCCTTCGGTTGGTTTTCATCCTTACACCATCACAGGTTGTAGACCTCCCTGTTTCATGTTGAAGGTCTCCCACTCAAAATCATTAGGGACACTTACTCTAGCAGAAGACTTCATATTCTTGCCAGCTTTGGAAGAGTTTCAGGAACTACACTAAGCATTCCAATGTTGGTGGTCATCCTTAAACCACCCCCCTTATACCAACATTTCAGAGAGCACATTCAACCTAGTGCTTCCATGCATTTTTGCACATTTTGTATTACAACTCTCTTCTTGGACTCATACATACCCCTTATGATTAAGGGGGGAATGTTGGACACCTAATCTTCTATGGGTTGGTGTGGAATGTGAACAACGACCAGAGTCGAAGAGACCACTTGGAATATGAATCCAATGGTCACATCAATGTACTATAAATGTATACCTAAGTTAATAAGAAAGACAATTCAATGTTTTATCATTTATGTCTGTTTACATTCCATGTGAGTTTAACAATAATATTAAAATGTTACATGTTAGCTTCAATTACATATCGCCCTAAAAGGAACCAACTTATTAATGCAATAAGATTTCTTATCTCTTTATATAATCAATTCATATAAACTTTTGTAAAACTAAGTAAAATAGTAATTTCTTATCTCTTTTGTAACTATAATATATATATATAATATATATATATATATATAATATATATATATAAGATTAAATTGAAATATTTTATTTAAAATTATATTCTATTCATTATATTAAGATGTATAATACAATCTCAATCATATTTAGAAGTAGAAAAGATATATTCATAGGAGCCTTTTTATTAAAAAAAATTGTTATTAAATATTTTTAAATGTTATATATATGTGTGTGTGTGTTACATATCAACTCTATATTAAATAATGAATGAATTACAAATCTTCATAGAAAACCTATTACCTGAAAGAATCATCACTTTGTGTCTGCTCAAACACAAAGCTTGACCATGAAAGTGTTAAAATAATTTCTCAACACTAGAGCTACTTGGCTACCAATTTAACTAATCTATGATTAAGACATGTATTAACATTTTAATGAGTATAGAATGTAAATCATAAATCAAATATTTCAATGTATATTATGTATATACCATATATATATATATATATATATATATATATATATATATATATATCATAGATATAGATTATTAAATGTTTATATATCAATTCTATATTAGTAATGTAATAAATAACACATCTTTTAAAATGAAAAATCAAAACATAAGAAATTTATTAATCTAAAGTACATAATTTTTCTTTATATAAACTTGATATAAAACTATGTTATTAGTTCCTACCAAGTCAACACTATTGCAATTGATTCGCTTTTGACTACCATATATATATATATATGCCAATTTGTAATCATGTGATTGGTTCATATTTTGAAGGTCTTATTTCCACCTTAGTTCAAGCCTGAGAGAATTATGGATTCTCACATAAAATATAGGGAGGAAAACATTGAACTGATTCCATTTGAAGTAGGAAGAAATATTTCTCATGGGCTTCCATTGGATCATAGGATGGTTCACATGGTTATAGCCTCTCTCCTCCACTATTTTGACTGATCTCTCCTAAATGGAGTCACATTAGACAACATGGACCTCAGTGAGAAAACTAGAATCACATTTGATGTTGATATTGAAGTTTTATCAGGACTACACTTCTAGAGTGGGACCCTGGGTATGAGGATCATCCAATTGCAATAAAAGTTTAGTTTTTTTTGCCTAGTTATCCTCGTTGGTATTCTTCGCTTGTTTGATTGGTTTCTAGAAGATATCAGACAGATACGGAAAGTCAAGTGTTGTTTTTAGACCATGTTGATGATTTGGAGGCTCTCATAGACATTAATATAGATGTTAATAATGTAAGGAATTCACGTATGAGTAGCATAGCTAATCCACATACCGTGTCCTCGAACAAAAGAAATCTTGATCTAAGGTATGAAAAATTTAGGTCTGTGAATCTACCTACAAAGAACTTGGTCCCTTGATAGATCAATCACAGGAGGAAATCTAAACCAGTCAAAGCACAAGAGGAGATCAAGAGATTAATTTTGGGGGTGGATGTTTACTGGGACAATGTGGAGAGATTAAAGGAAAGAGTTTTGGTGGGGCATTAGTAATATTTAAGAATGGATGGTGGACAAATGAAGGATTAGGAAAATAAACAATTGGTCCTTAGTGGTTGGATACGTGACCTAGTGATAAGTGTTATTATGAACGAGTGGTTTAGAGTCCACATTATGTCCAAAGAAGATGCATAGATGATTCATACTAGGCCCTAGATGAAAGGAAGAGGGTTCCTAATACTACAAAAATGGAACTTTGGTTTCAATCCAATCAAGGAGATCCCTAAGAGAAAATATATTTGGGTCAAGTTACGTAGTCTCCCTCTAGAGCTATGGTCGAAAAAAACAATTGTGGAAATTTCCAATAAAATCGGTAGATTCTACACCATGTGTATGATTTATTCATGCTAGATAAGACAATGACATGGTTTTTTATTGAAGCAGGTTTTGCAAGTGGACTCCTAACTTATTTGAATATAGATTGGGGGATACATTCAATTAGACAATGGGTGGACTATTGGGGGATTCCATTCCAATGTCTGGGATGCCAAGAACATGGACACTTCATTGTAGAATAGGACCCCTATATTTTCTAAATCAACCAAAGGGACCTCGGTGGATGAGGCTAGCTTGAATATGCCTGCGTTGGAGGATATAACCATCACAAATGGAATTGTTAGCTGTCAAATTGATTTCCCTTTTAGGTAATGGCAAATATGGGATTCAATTTTGTCAGGACCTAAACAAAATCAAGGACCAACCTCTAGATTTGTTAACACTCTCTAGATCTGATCCTACTTTGACAACTCCTAAACATGCTAACAAAGCACTCGCTTCTATCTTAGCTCCCCTCGTTCTTCTCTTGGTTAACGAGAGACTAGGTGTCATAATTGGACCTTCAACTATTGACGCAGAATAAAACACCATAAATTTAAATTTAAATAAACATATATATATTTACATATACACATTTATTTAATTCCCATTATCTTTTTATTATCATGTGAATATTTATTAATGTCATGACAGGAGGTAAGTCAAATCAAATTGTGTTTCTTCATTAAGGCTTCTCATGGTTATATACAAGAAGGGAGAGACTCTTGGGCTTCACCTCCCAATGTCTCTTCCTCTTCTTATTCTCCATTATTTACTATTTACACTATTTATAAATGTTCACCCAATCCCAATGATTAGGTGTCAACATTATCCCCCTTAATATGAAGAGATGTTGATGAGTCCAAGCATTGTTATGAAACTTTCAAAGTTTTCTCTTACAAGCACTTTGGTGAAGATGTCTACAATATTCTCATTAGTGGAACAATCGCATAGATGGATTTCTTGGCCTTAACATGATGTCAAATCATATGGTATTTTGTATTGATGTGCTTTGTTCGATCATGGAACTTTTGGTTCTTGGCCAAGTTTGTTACAGAGATGTTGTCAATCATAAGTGGAGTTGAAAGTACTTGTTTTACCTACAAATCTTCCATAATTTTCCTGAGCCACACAATTTATTTTGTTGCCTCAACAACTGCCACATATTCTGCCTCTATTGTGGAACCTGTTGGAACTGATTGTTTGCGTGATCTTCAAGAGAAAACTCCTGATCCAAAACTCATGGCATAACCTAAAGTAGATACCCCAGTTTCTTTGTCTCCATCGAAGTATGAATCAGAGTATCTGATCAAGTTGAAGTCTCCCACCTATGTATACTTGAGTCCAATGTCTTGGATTCCCTTAATGTACTTTAGAACTCTTTTTGCAGCAGACCAATGTCCCTCACAAGGCTTTTGCATAAACCTGGAGAGGATTCCAATAGAAAATGAAATATCCAGTGTGATAGTAGTAAGGTAGTTGAGACTTCCTACAAGCTGTCTATACCTTGTTCCATCCTCAAATTCTTTTCCTTCAATGGATGTGAGCTTTAAGTTTTGTTCCATTGGAGTAGTCAAAGGATTGCACTCATCCATGCTAGACCTGTTTAACAAATCTCCGATGTACTTCTTTTGAGAGAGGAATATATACTTTAGATGTTGAGTTACTTCAATACCAAGATAGTACTCATTGTTCCCTATCTCAAAAGATCATCTACATATACAACAAGATATACAATTGTTTTTCAAAATTTCTTGAAAAACAAAGTTGCAGCATCAAGATCATATTGTTTGAATTTGAGTTTCAGAAGATGCTCAATTAAATTTTCATACCAAGCTTGTGGTGCTTGCTTGAGGCCATACAACGATTTCAAAATTTTGCATATTTTATGTTCATATCCCTTCACAACAAATCCTTTTGGTTGTCCTTAACATGATGTCGAATCAAATGGTATTTTGCATTGATGTGCTTCATTTGATCATGAAACTTTGGGTCCTTGGCCAACTTTGTTGCAGAGGTGTTATCAATCATGAGTGGAGTTTAATGTACTTGTTTTACTTGAAAATCTTCCATAATTTTCCCGAGCCACACACTCAACAACTGCGATATATTCTACCTCTGTTGTGGAATCTGCTAGAACTGATTGTTTGCATGATCTCCAGGAGACAACTCCTGATCCAAGAATCATAACATAACTTGAAGTAGATATCCTGGTTTCTTTGTCTCCATCAAAGTCTGAATCAGAGTAACCAATCAAGTTGAAGTCGCCCACCCGTGTATCCTTGAGTACAAAGTCTTGGTTTCCCTTCAATTACTTTAGAACTCTTTTTGCAGCAGACCAATGTCCCTCACAAGGCTTTTACCTAAACCTGGAGAGGATTCCAACAACAAATTAAATATCTAGTCTTGTAGTAGTGACGTAGTTGAGAATTCCTACAAGTTGTCTATACCTTGTTACATCCTCAAATTATTTTCCTTCAATGGATGTGAGCTTTAATAGTTGTTCCATTAGAGTAGTCAAAGGATTGCACTTAGCGATGCCAAACATGTTTAACAGATCTCCAATGTAATTCTTTTGAGAGACGAATATATATTTCAGATGTTAAGTTCAATACCAAGATAGTAGTGAATATAGCCCAAGTCAGTCATTTCAAAACCTTTCCTCAATTCCTTCTTTATGGATGTAATGTAGCTCTCATTGTTCCATGTCATCAAAAGATCATCTACATATACCACAAGATATACAACTGTTTTTCCAACTTTCTTGACAAAAAAAATTGCATCATCAAGATCATAATGTTTGAAGTTGAGTTTCAGAAGATGCACAGTTAACTTTTCATGCCAAGCTCGCGGTGCTTGCTTGAGGTTGTACAAGGATTTCACAAGTTTGCATACTTTATGTTCATGTCCCTTCAAAACAAATATTTTTGGGTGGGACATAGAACATATTCTTTCAAATCTCTATTTAATAAATCAATTTTTACATCCATTTGATGGAGTTTCCAATCGTTCTAAGCTGCTAAGGAAAAGAGTGTTTAGATGGTAGCCCATTTTTCTATGGGAGAAAAAGTCTCCTCATAATCGACCCCTTCCTTCTGTGCAAAGCCTTTTGCCACAAGCCTGTCTTTGTGCTTGCCAAGTGAGCAATCAGATTTATACTTGTTCTTGTAGACCCACTTGTAGCCAATTGATTTGGTTCCAAATGGAGGATCAACCAGCTTCTAAGTTCCATTCTTTATCAAGGCATCATACTCCTTCGCATTGCTTCTTTCCATTCATCATGAGAAACGACTTATTTGAAGGAAGTTGGTTTAAAATCTATAGACAAATTCAGTTCACAATTTCTTCTTCCTCTTCCTCTTCGACCACCTCTTCCTCTGGAAGAATCTTGAGAATGATTCTTCACTCTATGTGCAAGACACACAACTTCTTCAGAAGTCTGAGGAGCTGTATCCTTCCCAAAAGCTTTCTCTCTCTCTCAGCAAATTTATTTACAAGGGAGTCAAAGGTAATCTCTTTGAGGTTTCCATTTTCTTGTAATGACTCAAGATAATTTGAATAAGTGGGATAAAGTGCCTTGAAAAAAGCTATCAGAGGAATTTCTAGTTCAACATTAGTGACTTTGATATCATGCATAATAGATTTTACTTTTGATGCTAGAGCAAGAGGATCATCATTTTGGAATTCAAGAGTGAACAATTTAATCATGAATTGTACAACTTCAAGCGTAGAGTGTGAGTCATAGAGTTCCTTCAACTTCTGTAAGGCTTCAAAAGCATTTCAAAATGGTGAAATATGGAGACTCACCACTTCATTTATAGATGCTACAACCAAGGCATAGGCCTTGTTGTTCTTGTTTTCCCAAATGGCAAACTTCTTATTTGAAGTGGGCCTCTTAGGTGCATTGTCTCCTACACATTTCGGGCTTCCTTTCCACAACTCATTGAAAATGAGAGTGTGTTTGATCTTCTGAGACCACTCAGGATAGTTCTCCTTTCTAGAGAGACTTACTCCAACTATAGAGATAAATGAATGCATTTAAATGTGTAATGTGTAAAAAAAATGCTCCTCTGCTGGAAAAAATTTACACTTGCTGTGTAAACAAAACTGTGAAATTATGATTTTGATATGTATATATCAGAGGTATATTTGGGGAAGGGGTTATTGGTAGAGTAGTTTTAATGGGGGAGGGGTTATGTAGTGGATAGTTATATGGGGGAGGGGCTCCATGCTAGGTGGGGCCATGTAGGCAGTATGGGAACATAGGTAGAGTATTGATGTAAGTCCATAGTGGGTGGAAATGGAACCAGTGAACACAACACATTATTATATTAAAAAAGATGGAGTGGTATGGTGGATTCATATTGTGGTATGTGCCAGCATTCATCGTAATCTCCAACAAACATAATATGGAGTATGGAGTATGGAGAGTGCAGACTATGCAAGAATTTGGATAGAGTAATCAAGGTCGCAGTATGGAGTATGGAGTATGGGGAGCATTGACTATGTAAGAGTTTGGACAGAGCGCCAATTGTGTAGGAGTATGGATAGAGTAGTCAATGTCCGAGAGCTGAAAGGTGGGTGAGACGAAAGGTGGAGGGACACTGGTATGTGGTGTTGTTGGGTAGCAGAGGGCCCGCATAATGGTTTTGGGGCTTAAAGCCTAGAAGTTAGGGAAATAATTTTGCAAATCTCTGACATGCGCAGAGAGTGAAATGTAATAGGTTGAGTCAAGGGGTTGTCTGCCCAAAAATAATATAGAATAATACAAAGTAAGTCGGTCTGCCCATGATCCACAGACCATGGGAATGTATAAATAGAGCAAGGATCTAAGGGTAGAAGGCAGTTTTTTGTTTTATATTCGATCTGATGTATTATGGGTTTGTAAAAGAAATCATCTGTAAGTTCAAGTCAAGGGTGTCAGTGGGTAGATAGAGGCTCTGCAGCTATGTACGCGGAGGCCTGATAGAGTTTGCAGCTATGTGCGCAGGGCAGAAAAAAGGTTGTATTGAAAGGAAGTCATTAATAAAGATAAGTTGTTTTTGAAATATCGTTGATCTACTATACTCTGGTTTTTGCATCTATTATGTGAATTTATATTGTTGTTTATGATCATGCGCACTAGGTTTTATTGGTAAATGTTTACTTAAAGACTATAACAAGAAGATTAGATCTATCATAATTTCATTTACACTCGCGCAGATCCTTGCGGAAGACCAATAATAGTCCAGAGTAGCGCGAGGCCACATAATGGTTCGCGACCCCTCTAGACCACATCAAGACATGCCAAGGGTGTGGAAACCTGGTTCCAACACCCTCCCCTACTACCTTGGGTGAGACCTCAATTCATGCTCCACGGGTTGTTGCTGAAAGGGCCAGTAGCTAACTCTTCCAAACCTGAGTCAGGGACTAATAAGCCAACAAATGGTTCCATTGCCAGGACTGGGATTTGCCTAAGGGATGTCTAATTTCGGAAGTCTGAAAGCCCATGGAGAATGAAATTGAGGAGTAGTTGGGTTAGGAGCGGTACGAGGTCATAGCGGGCCCTAGCACCCTTGCGCGAAGAACGAAGGTTAGACATGACAAATGCGATCGAGTTACCAGTATTCAAAGGAGAAGGAAGTGAAGATCCAGAAAAGTTTTGGTTCGTAGTAAGGGCAGTATGGGAGGCACACAGAGTCATGGATGATAACATCAAAAAATATATCCTGGTTAGTGCACTACAGGATCGTTTGTTGACGTGGTATATAAAATACTCGAGTGATCAACCAAATGCGGGAATAGTGGAAATTTGGGAGGCATTGAGGAAGAAATTTAGTCAGCCAAAATCAGAAATGCAGTTGATCATCAGGTTTAAGGAAATCGTGATGCTGCCTGGAGAAACCCCTAAGGACTTGGATCAGAGGCTAAAAAGTATGATCTAAGAAGCTAACATGACACTGACAAATGCGTAGCACTGCACGTGGTTTGTGGCATCTCTGACACCACATCTGAGAGCGGTGCTATCACAGCAAAATATCTCAACCCAAGTCGAAGCATTATAGATAGCAATGAGGTTGCACGAAACTCCAATACAGGATACGAGGTTGGGAGTTCAGTAGATCCACGCGCAAATATAAAACCTGTGCTTAAAAATACAGAGCTTAAAAAAAGAGAAGGTGACCTAGCCAAAAGCACCGAAGGAGGTATTGTGCATCAAGTGTAGAAGCCAAGGACACGATAAAGATCATTGTCCGACCTTTGTAATCTATATGGTAGTGAGGGGACCATTAGTGTTGTGACCAAAGGCACAGGTAGGGTCGAGTACGTCACCCTCACTCTGGTGTGTAATCTGTCAATTAGGAGGAAAGCACAACATGGACAATTGTCACCTGCTACCAAAATTTACCCAAACCCCCCAGCAGCTATTTTGCAATTTTTGCAAATCGGTGGGCCATGAGGAATGCGAGTGCCATAGTTATGAATTATTAATGGATTGATCATCTGCCTATAGGATGTAGACTGAAGCGCGAGGTCAAGATCCAGCCATGGCGATAGCACGTAGTGGGTTCTAGGGATGTGGACAAGGACGGGGAGGAATGGGGCCAGGAAGGGGTCACGGGTAGCTGATCTGTTATAATTACGGAGGACCAGGGCACTATGCGTGTGATTGTACCAACCTAACTAGAATATCGTGCCCCTACTGTTATCAGTTTGATCATGAAATGATATATTGCCCCACACTGATAACATAGATACATGAGAAAAGCATAGCACAACCCACAATGACACAAAATTTCCAAATGATGAGGGATGAACCACGTGAAGAGGACCCCAGTATAAACATGGTGTTGAGGAGCAGCGCAACTACGGGGGAAGATAGGGGGAAATTAGCCGAGGTAGGCCCCGGGGTTCACAAAACCCCTTCAAAGCAGCATGAATTCGAGCAGGGGAAGGAAACGTCTAAGGAAGCTTAGGGGAGCTTCACGGATGTCTGTACTCCAGGTAGCAGGGACCCAACTGAGCCAAGAATGGACCCCTCTTTGCTTACTATCTTTTTAGAGACATGTATGAAGTTGCTACATGACAATAGAGAATTTAAGGGGCTACAAGAGCTGATCACAAGGTGCATAAGATCAGGGGAGTTGCGCATCATCTGGAAACTGGGAAAATATGCTCTGTGCACCATGCGGGATATGTGAATGATGGCACGAATCGGTGAGTACGAGATGGATAAGGTCATTCTGGATTTGGGGTTGGATGCAAATGTGTTGCCTAAGCAGACGTGGGAACGCATGGGCAGGCCCGCACTACAATGGTCTCCTATTCAACTTCGGATGGCTAATCAACAAAAGATCTTACCAATGGGAAGGTTACGAGGGGTGATGGCGGATCTTGAAGGCGTCAACACACAGATAGACTTTGAAGTAATAGAAATTGTTTATGACAGTAATCCATACCCCGCATTATTAGTGATAGATTGGACCATGGATATGAATGGAGTCATCAATCTAAAGAACTGGAAAATGATATTTGAGAAGAAGTCCCTAAGCGTAGTCGTTCCGTTAGACCCGGCTAAAGGAGAACGCTACATTGAACTTGTCGCAATGAGGAAATTGATGAAGAGTTGGATCATATCTACAAGATAACGACGCGGGATCAGGATTGGGTCAATCTGACCACAGAAGAAAGAATACTATGGGAGCATGCTGAGGTCTGCATTTCAGATTCAGATGAAGAAGATGAATGATGGCATAACCGATTGAATGAAGTGACCCTGTTAAACTGTAATATGATGACAAAGTCGTTGTGTTGCGTAAAAGCTTGGAATCGAGAATTGCCGATGTACGATGGATTGACCGAGATAGATGAATTCCTAACCAAGTTTGAGCGCGCAGTACCAGAACACTAGCGGTTTGATGAATTAGGATGGGTGTTGCGCATAACGCCTACGTGGTGGTGGGGAAAACATGAAGGAACTGTCGAAGATTGGCACAGCTGCAGGCGCATGATCTAGATAAGATTCAAGGAAACCAGAATTATGAATAACTGAGAAATACGATGGACGTGATGACCTGTGCATGCACCTTACCAAATGGGTCCAAGCATATGGAGAAGAGCCTCAACCAGAGTGGGTACACTTGTTTTATCATTCCCTAGACGTCATCCCAAGGAACTGGTACACTGAAACAGAACTCCGACATGGTATAGGCGAATGGGATATCTTGTGCAAAGGGTTTTTATTGACATTATTATTTGAGGACCAATGGATGGATACTATTGACAATGTGTTGCAAGTAGTAAAGGCCGTTATTTCCAAAGTACCAATGGAACCAGAAGAAATAGTGCAGCTAGACTGGTTGCACCAGCTAAGCTGGGCCCTTGAATTTTACAATGTACAGATCGAAGATGATGAGGATGATCCCAGAAACATCAATATCCCGGAAATCGAGGGGAATCTTGAGGTGCACGGACCAACGATCGAGGACCCTGACATCACTGCACCGCTGAAAACGAAACAAGTGAACATTGGTATGGAGGAGGAACCAAAGTATGCAACACTTGGGGACGATGGTGGAAAAGGTCATCAAATTACTTTGTGAATATCAAGATTTATTCCCGACTAAAATCATGGAGTTAAAAGGGATCCTCAGCGACCTGGGAATGATGAAGATAACCTTGAAGCTAGATCTAAGGCCCGTCAAGTAGAGGCCTTATTGATTGAATCCGAAGTATAAAGGAAAGATCCACGAAGAGTTGGACAAAATGCTTGCAACAGGAATTATTGAACCAGTGGAGGAGTCTGACTGGGTAAGTCCTATGGTTGTGTAGGAGAAAAAACAGAAAGGAGAAATTCGCATCTGCGTGGATCTTAGGAACCTCAATTATGCATGTGTTAATGATCCATTTCCGACACCATTTACAGATGAGGTACTAGAAAATGTGGGTGGACAGGAAGCCTGCTCCTTCACGGACGGTTTCTCGAGGTACCACCAGATCAAGATCGCGTTAAAGGACAGGAATAAAACAACTTTCGCCACCGAATGGGGTTGTTTTCAGTACACGGTGATGCCATTTGGACTGAAGAATGCGTCGATGATATTCTCGCGCATCGTAGTAGCTGCATTCAAGGAATTTATACATAAGTTCTTTGAAATATATCTTGATGATTGGACCATTTTTGGGTTAGTCAAGAAACATATTGCAAGTTTACAGCTAATGCTAGATACTTGCCGACGGAACCAGATTGCACTAAATCTAAAGAAGTGTACTTTCCTTGTCCCCTTCGGGAACTTGCTTGGACATGTGGTCTGTAATCAAGGTCTGATGGTGGATTCGGCGAAGATTGTCATCATACTCAATCTGCAAGCACCGTGAAGTGTCAAACAACTGCGCGCCACGTTGGGACACACTCGTTATTATTGGAAGTTCATAAAAACCTACGCACAGATGTCGACACCAATGGAACAGTTATTGAAAAAGGATGCTACTTATTGTTGGAACGATGAATGCAACAAAAGTCTGGAAACACTCAAGGAAAAGATGGCATTAGCTCCCATACTGGTCTTTCCAAAACGGGACATCAAGTTTCATGTGCATGTTGATGCGTTATGTATCACGTTCGGCATGGTACTCACACAGGAAGACGCAAAGGGAATTGATCATCCGATCGCATTCGCAAGTCGATGATTGTCCAAAGCTGAGAAGAACTACTCCACTACTGAGCGTGAGCGATTAGTGATGGTATTCGCACTCCAGAAATACCGCCACTACCTAGTTGGAGGACACTTTAAGATGTATACTGACCACTCTGCGCTAAAATACCTACTGAATAAGCCTGTGTTGGGGGGGCACATTTGTAGATGGTTGTTATTGTTTTAGGAATATGATTTTGAAGTCATCGTAAATCCGGGGTGTCTAAACGCAGGCCCGGACCACCTGTCCCGAATTGAGAATGGTGAAGAACAAATGAATCTGGAGGAGGGACTACCTGATGCACAACTCTATGTAGTGCGCATCGTGGATGGCCACTTTGAGGAAATAATCCACTTCTTAAGCACAAGAACCACACCACAGGGGTATTCAGTGTAGCAGACGAAGGAACTGGTGATACGTGTAGCAGCCTTTATTGTTATTGCAGGGAACCTCTACAAAATGGGCAATGATAAAATATTACGTAGGTATGTACCGGAATTTGAGCGAGGACAGATCCTTGCTAAAGCACATGGGGGGGTTGTAGGAGGACATTACGTAGGGCATGCTACAGAAAAAAAGACTCTTCGCGTAGGGCTATGGTGGCAAACCATACATCAAGACTCAAAAGCATACTATCGGGCCTGGGACATATGCTACGGACGGGGAAACCATCATGGAGGGATGAGATGGCACTCAAGCCATAGATGACGCTGCAACCATTTGAGAAATGGGAAATTGACTTTATAGGGCCTATCACACCTCCAATAAAGACAAGGGCACATTATATCATCACTACGATGGAATAATTAACCCGATGGGTGGAAGCACAGCCGGTTAAGGACTACATAGCCAGTACAACTGTGAAATTTTTGTTCGAGAATGTGTTAACACAGTTTGGATGTCCAAAAATACTAATGAGTGACCGTAGAACACACTTTCTGAATGAGACTATTAGCGCACTCACAAAGGAATTTTAGATATACCATCAATAGAGTATGTCGTACCATCCGCAAGCAAATGGGACTGTTGAAGCATTTAACAAAATTTTGGAGACTGTGTTGACAAAGGTATGTAATGCATAGTGGAATGATTGGAATTTACGCATACCTACCGTGTTATGAGCATATCGCACAATGTGTAAGAAGTTGATAGGTCAGATGCCTTTCCGGTTAGTCTACGGAAAATAAGTCGTCATGCCAATGGAATACATTGTACCCAATTTGCGCATAGCAGTGACGACAGGCATGGAAGACCGCGCGGCTTTAGAAGAGAGGATTGCGCAGCTGGAAGAACTTGATGACGAACGGTTCCTGGTAGGATTCCATCAGTAGGTATAGAAGCAGCAGGAAAATCCTTGGCATGATCACCATATCAAGATGCGCACATTCAAAGAAAATGATATAGTCTTACTCTACGATAACAAGTTCGAGAAATTCCCTAGCAAGCTTCGAATGCATTGGTTGGGACCTTATGTAGTCAAAGAAGTCATATATGGAGGCGCGGTCTAGCTTGCCAAGTTGAATGGAGAGCCTTTCCCAGGAAAGGGTAAATGGCAGTTGCCTAAAGCTCTACACGAGTGGGCTGACCACTTGAATAACCGATCGACAGACAGTCTCACCGCTCCAGACAGTTGAAAGAGAGTGTTGGACGTTAAAGCAGTCTATGGGGGAGCTGTGCCACAATCAATGGGCACATAGAATTGAGATGTCACAAGGGTCACAGTTGCGCCGAAGGGGCTGTGTTGCTGCGAGGACAAGCAGAGAGGTGACCATTGCTGACACTATTCATGACAATATATCTAAGTTATAGCAAAAGGGAGCGGGCGACGGGTAATTAAGAGACGGTGTACGAGCCAGATCTGGAATGATTTGCTGCAGGCTTAATGTTACGACACCAGAAAACGAGGGAACCGAGGAATTTGAATTTCAAAACGCTTATAAATCACGGGGGGACATCCGCCGAGTGAGCTGCTCTTTTGAGAAAAGTGAGCTATTGTGCCTTCCCGCCGCTATGGAACTGTTCATTATTTACGCTCAAGGAGTAAGCCCAAAGGTTGTGATATGGCCAATGGAGATGCATGACTTTCTGAATAGTATGGTGTCGACAACTTCAGGCATCGCACAGAGTTCAGCACCGATAGTAGGGGATGTCCTGGAAAATTCTTAGACATGAAGTATAACTGGTCCAGATGTCATTGCCTAACCCATGGGCTGGCTGACGAACCATAAAAGATAAGGGAAAGACTATAAATATGAAGACAAATGGTGGAATTGTAGTTAACATTTCGTCTCTAATGTACTTTGAAGATTGGGATCTTGTAGATAGCAACAATTGTCTTTCAAAATTGCAACACAGGTTGCAGAAGACATTGTGTATAGGCGACCAAAAATTGGAGAATTGTTGCGTTGGCATGAATAATTCCCGTATGTGGCACCCCAGCTAGATCTAAAATCGTATGAGCGGGTGCTCTGTGTTAACCAAGTAGAGCAAAATGAGCATCATCAGTTGCACAAATTAGTGAAGGAAATGGAGCAGGAGCTAGCAGAAGAGTTGCAAGCGGCAAAGAGGGAGCAACAACATGAAGCGTGTCACTCACAGGGATGGTGGACCGTGAAGCCTAGGCAGTGCATATCGCCACACCAACGACTGACTCAAGACAAGTCACGATGATTGTGTTGGGGGCCTGATGGGTAGTATAGGCCTCGCGTAACAGTTTTGGGGCTTAAAGCCTAGAAGTTAGGGAAATAATGTTGCAAATCTCCAACATGCCCGGAGCACAAAATGTAGTAGGTCGATTCAAGGGGTTGTCTGCCCAAAAATAATATAGAATAATAAAAAGTAAGTCGGTATGTTCATGATCCGTGGACCATGGGAATGTATAAATAGAGCAAGGCTCTAAGGGTAGAAGGTAGTTTTCTGTTCTAGATTTGATCTGATGTATTATGAGTTGGTAAAAGAAATCAGAGTTTTGCATCTGTAAGTTCGAGTCAAGGGTGTTAGTGGGTAGATAGAGGCTCCGCAGCTGTGTGCGCGAAGGCTTGATATAGGCTGCAGCTGTGTTCGTGGACCCTTGTAGCTGTGTGCGCAAGGCAGAAAGAAGGTTGTATTGAAAGGGAGTTATAAGTTGTTTTTGAAATATTGCTAATCTAATATACTCTGGTTTTTGCATCTGTTATGTGAATTTATATTATTGTTTATGATCACGCGCACTGAGTTTTATTGTTAAATGTTTGCTTAAATACTATAACAAGAAGATTAGATATATCATAATTTCATTTGCACTCACACGAATCCTTACGGAAGCCCAATAATAGTATAGAGTAGCACGAGGCCACAGAATGGTTTGCGACCCCTCCAGACCACATCAAGACATTTCAAGGGTGCAGAAACCTGGTTCCAACACCCTCCCCTGCTACCTCAGGTGAGACCTCAGTCCACATTCCGCGGGCTATTGCCGAAAGGGCCAGTAGATGCAGGATTTTCTTGGCTAATAACTCTTTCGAACGTAGGTCAGGGCCTAATAATCGAACAGGTGTAGAGGATTTACTGACACGATGGGTTGGTAACTAGGTATAGCAGATTCACTGGCATAATGGGTTGGATACTAGTCTGACTGTTTGTAGTGTTGTATATTAAGACAAGAGGTGGTATGGTATCACGATATATGGTGTGGTTTGGAGGGAGCTTTACATAATAGGCATTATAATAAACTAAAAAATTAACACAGTCACAATTATGCTTCCACCATTCCATCGACTACAAAAAATCTTCAATGTTAATGGATTCTTGTCGTAAAGAAGGACTTACCAAGCGCTTTCAATGAAAAATGAACATTGCAATATCACCATCAGAATGAACGTTGTAGTTTCACTATCTTCAATGATCTCATCGAATGTTTGCAAATCTGCTCCACAATATGTTAACTAGTGTTCCAACACTTCCACACCATGCAAGTGTAGAGCTTCTATGAGAGTTATTCAACCAAAGGTTAACTCTCTAATCCTTGAAATCATCACAGATATAATTAAATTGCGCATTTGAATGAAAAGGTGGTCTTTCCAAATGCAGAGATTTGATAGAGAGCAGAGGCAAGAGGGACTTACAAAGGGCAGAAAACTAAAATTAGAGGTTGGCTCTGATACCATGTCTGCCCAGGAGGTAACTCCTCAAATTGAATTGTGTTTATTCATTAGGGTTGCTCATGGTTATATACAAGAAGGGAGAGACTCTTGGGCTTCACCACCTAGTGTCTCTTTATTTTACTTCTTCATTATCTACTATTTACAATATTTACAAATGTTCACCCAATCCCAATGATTAGGTGTCAACAATTAATATCACATAATCTGATATGAATATTATAATTCTCACATTCCTTATTGATTTAATTATACATCTTACATTCCTATTATCTCAATTTTACCATTTAAATTATTATTTCATTCATAAAAAAACTCATATGCTTTTAACTTTAATATCCTAAAAAATCCCAAATTCTAATTAATAATGAATTTTGTAAATATATGTTTATTATTTGTTGTTTTTTTTTTGTAAATCAGCTTGTTATATTAGATAAAAAATACATACTTTACAAAAATTCTGCTATAGTAGACACAGACCTTCATCTACTCGTCGCTGGCTAGCTAGATTATCACTGATCCCCGGACGCACCACGCAGGGTGGCAGAGGAATGGGGATTATCAAAACTGAACATTACATCTATTCAAAACCATACAAGTTTAAGGGCAGTAGTATAGGAGGCCGAGACTGATACCAACCAAAAAACCACAGACATGAACATAAAGAAAAATAGCCCAAAAAGACATATAGAACAAACCGCTGAGACTTAGAAAGTGTCCAGAACTATATAGTTTTTGGAGGATTCCTGCGCTGTCGATGCCTTGGCCTAGCCTCCCTGAGAAGGTGAGGGAAGGGCACTCTGGTGAACATTTTTGATCCCCTCCGTGGAATCCCCAGCATTTCGGACCTCCTTCTTGATGGTGTGCCTCAGAAGACTAATGAGAACAGGGAGTTTTTTCGAGATCGTGTCAAATTGCTGCTCAAGGTTGCTGATCTTGAAATCCAAACCTTCGAGAATGGCCATGTGTTCCTCATTAGTGATGCTATTGTTTTCTGTGCTTGCCGCACCTGGTTGACATACTCTCCTTGCATACTGAGGGCCTCGGCCAACATTGTCTTCATGCGCCACATTTCGGTTTGAGTTCTTACAAATTGGGTAGCCCGCGTAGTGACAGTGCCTCGGTCTTGCACCCAATTCATATCCTTTTCCACCTCCTGCGGTTCCAAGCTCTTCTCCTCTTCACTAATGATGGCCTCTAACTCTTCAATCTTCCGCTTCTCCTTTTGGGAAGTGCGAGTCTCATACACTGCCCTAGCTCTCTTCAAATCCCGATTTGCTGAGGCATTCCTACTTCCCGCACTCGCCATAGTTCCCCCTTCACCTAGCTGAACACCCTTCACCTTGAGGATTCGGGAATCGATAGTTCGCTTACCTCTCATTGAAATGGTGACCTTTTTGCTGTTCAGATTGACCTTTAAATAGATGGTGCTGCAGGAAAAACCGGGCCCAATTCTCCCACTACCCATTTGCTTGCCCGTCAGATCAACATTATTACTTGTTGATGGGTTGTAATTCCATTGATGATCTTTCGTTCTGCCTCTGCGATCTCCTTTCCTGATAGTTTCCATAATTCTCCAGGTGTCCCATCGCCCATAATGACAACGGCGGCGAACTCCTTTCGTGATCATAGTTCTATTGAGATTTACCTTCACCTGCTTGAGCATTGAATGCTTCTGTCCAGTCTATCCTTCATACTCCTGCAGTCCTTTAATACTCTCCTCAGCATACACGATCATCATTATCATTTCGTTATGCTCGCGTCAGACCCTGCCCGCTCAAACCTACCTTTCACTCATCAAGTCCTGCCTCGAGAGCAGGGTACATTTATTTTTTAGTTCCGGGCAGCTGACGTCCTGCCAACAGCTGTCCCAAATCGTGGTGGGGTAGTCTATTCCGACATTTGCCAAGTGGTCTGCCACAGTGTTGGCCTTGCGGCATACCACCTGAAAGACTAAGCCTTTCAGCCACCCTAAGTGTTCTGCTATTTTCTCTGTTACTTTTGCCAATCGCCAATGTTGCGTTACCTTACTTGCCTTTGCTCCCGCATACATTCTTTTGGCTGCTGTGATAGCAAGCTGGGAGTCCCCCTCAATCACTGCTGCTCCCGCTCATAGATTTCTCAGAATTCTAAGCCCCTGTTCCATTGCCATGAATTCCATATCATTATTCGTCCCTTCCCCTAAGGCTCTGCTATAGATATGTATGATTTCCCCTTCGTTGTTCCTTATGATGCCTCCAATGCCAGCGAGACCAGGGTTGCCTCTCGATGCACCATCAAAGTTCAGTTTGAGAAAGCCAGTTAGTGGACGTTTCTAGATGCTTAGAGAAGTTATGAGCTCCTGTTGGCGATTACCTACCACAATCTCTTCTCCCCTGTCCAGATTAAAGGTTTTCAAAATTCGTAAGTCGCTCTCCAAAGCTTTCTCGTTTAGTTCTGTTTTTCATTTAACCATGACCAACTGTTGTATATTTTGCTTGATGGTCTTGCAAGAATGGTTGATGTTCCTGGTTTCATTAAGAAAAGCTCTCCTATTTCTTTCTTTCCATAATGTCCAAGTTATGAACCCTGGTATTATCTTCCAAATTGTGTTTACCCTTGGATCGCCTGAAAAATTACCTCTCCATTTCTCGATGGTTTCCTGTATGGAATCTTTGGTCCTGTCCGTCTGCCGCATGACGTTTTCCACCCAATTCCAAAGAGTGTTTGCTGAGTCGCAAGTGTTGAAGAGATGATTCATAGTTTCCTCTTCCCTGTTGCACAGAGGGCACCTTGAAGGGCCATGGAAACCTTTCTTACAGAGATTTCCCAAGTTAGAGTCTTCCGGTGCATCAGAAGCCAGAGGAAAGTTCTAATTTTTGGCCAGAGTTGGGAATCCCAAACTTTTCCGCTCTAAGAAATTATTTCCATCTGCTCTGTGTCTTCGATGTAATTTCTAGCCTCTTTGAGCATGAAGCTACCCCTGCCTTGCTTCCCCCATCTGATTTGGTCGCTGTCCATTGCCTTCCTAATTTTAAGTTTTTCTAGCATATTGCGCAGGTTGGTAGCATTGTTGTTCCCCTCCTCGATGTTCTCTGTTCCACTGATTGCCCAGCTCCTCCAATTTGAGTCTCTGTTATTCAGAGACCAATAGTGGTGAACCGTTAGCTTCCCTGTTCTTGAAAGTCTCTTTGTATGTCCGCAAACTCTGGCCTTTCTAACTTGGGAAGTTGTTGCCAAGCATCTTCCCAAAAGAAGGCCATTCCCCATTGCGTATTTCCCAGAAGCTGTTTTCCTATACAATTTCCCTGTTTTTCCTCGCTAGGTTCCCGATTGGGGACCCCTCTGGAATTTCTTGCATTATTATTAAATCTTGGACATTTTGCGATGGAGCGTATTTCGCCTTCCAGTGTTTAGCCCACTGTAGATTAGGTTATTTCAGCCATTTCCACCAAAGTTTAGCTCCACAGGCTCTGTGGATAGTGAACGGATCTAGAAGGTTTAACCCTCCTAAGTGCTTCGGTTTACATAATTTGTTCCATGCTACTAGAGCCCATTTCCTGTCCATAGGAAATTTCTTTGAATAACTCTCATTTGTTGAAGGACTCCTTGGGGTGCCGGGATGATGGAGAGCATGTACTGTGGAATTGCTTGTAGAACCGCTTTGGAAAGAACTAGCGTTCCAGCAAAATTGAGGGCCCTGTGAGTCCAGTGCTGACATCTTTTCTCCATGTTAGCTAAGATCTTCTCCCAAAGAGATTTGTGCCAGTTTATTTGTTAAAGGAGCTCCTAGGCACCAAGACGCCAGATTGCCTCTTCGGAAGCCTAGAATACGCGAGAGATTTTTCTGTACAACTAAATTTGTATTAAAAAAGAATATAGTGGACTTCGAAAGATTTATTTCCATACCTAAGGCCATGCTAAAAGGATTTAGGATTCTTTTATAACCCTGGGCTTCTTTAACTGTTGAAGAACCATGTAGCATTGTGTCATCAATGAATTGTTGATGAGTGGTGGTTGGAATAGATGGCAGAGGTTGCAGTCCTTTGATCCTTCCTTCCTCCTTGGCTTTACTAATAAGCCTGCTTAGACCTTCCATCAGAATAATAAAAAGGACAGGAGACAGGGGGTCATCTTGTCTAAGACCTCGAGAGGGGGAAAATTGGTTGGCAGGTGCTCCATTAACCAGAATTGAGAATCTGGTCGATTTGATTAGTGCTAAAATCCAATTGATCCATCGCTTAGCAAATCCGAAAGCTGTTAGGATAGCTTCTAAATAGTTCCAGTTGACCTTGTCATAAGCCTCTGATAAGTCAAGTTGCATCATCATACCTGCCACTTTCCTGGATTGCAGTGTATGAATCATCTCCTACGCTAATAGGATATTATCCAGAATTTGCCGTCCTTCAACATAACCTGATTGTTCCTCAGAAATGAGGCCTAGAAGAATGGGTTTCAATATATTTGCTATGACCTAGAAATGATCTTATAAAGAACATTACGGAGAGCAATGGGTCTAAATTTTGCCGGGGTAATGGCTCCCTCTTCTTTGGGGATTAGAGCTAGGAAGGTAGAATTTAGAGATTTGAGAATCGAGGCAGAGTGGCGAGAGTCCTCCACTACTTCCCAGACCTCCATCTTAACAATCTCCCAACATGCCTTGTAAAAATTGATGGTGAAGCCATTAGGTCCAGGTGCTTTGTCATTCGGCATATCTTTCACTGCTTCCTCCACCTCTTCTAAGGAGATTTCTCTGGTCAACGCAAGGTTTTTCTCATTGGAAATTGACTTGGGAATGGAATTGATGAGATCAGCAATGGATTTTGTTCTGTTTATCTCTGGCTCCTGTGCAATGCTGTTGAAATGTTCAGTAAGCAGGGTAGAGATTCCTTGATGATTCTCAATGAGATCCCCTTGTTCATTTTTGAGACTGAGGATCTTATTGACCCCTCTGCGATCCATTGCCGACCTATGAAAGAACTTGGTGTTCTGTTCTCCTTCCTTGAGCCATTGTATTCTATATTTTTGCTTCCAAAGGATTTCTTCCTGTTGACACCTATTTTGCCATTGTTGCATTAAAAGTTTTTCTTTGTCTGCAGTATCCGGTTTACTGTTCCCCATGATCCAATCTTTGTGTATCTTCTCTAGTTGTTCTTCTATCTTGGCTTTCTCCTTAAATATGTTTCCAAAGACTTTTGAATTCCATTCTTTTATTTTATTTTTGATGTGTCTCAGTTTTCCTTGAAGTTTGTACATTTTAGTGCCTTTGATGTTCAATGGTTCTTGCCACCACTTCTCGACAAGCTGAAGGAAGTTCGGGTGTTCCAGTCAAAATTTCTCAAATCTAAAGGGTTTGTTTCTGGGCGTACCTTGTATCATGGCCATCATTGATATTGGCCAATGATCCGATCCTCCACAGGGAAGAATGTCAGAGTCTACTATTACACCCTCCAAGAGCAGAATTTTAGAAACAAGAAATCTATCAAGACGAGAGGCTATTTGCCTTTGCCCTCCCCTTTTGTTGTTCCAAGTAAAAGCCCCACTCCTGGGTTGAATATCGACTAATTTAGCTGCCACGATGAAATCCTGGAAGGCTTCAGAATCCCTATTTAGCCTTCTTATTCCCCCTTTTTTCTCTGATAGCTAAGTTATCATATTGAAGTCTCATCCTATGATTACTTTTGCTCTAGGATATCTAAGCTTTAGAATCATTAGAGATCCCAGAAACCTGAATTTATCTTCTAACTTTTGAGGCCCGTAGACATTAATGCCCAAGTATACTTCTGAGTTTCCTATTATTTGAAATTCCAAGGCTATGAAGTGTCTGGTTGCCTCCGAGGAGAGGATATTGATGACATGAGGATTCCACCAAGTCACTAAACCTCCCTCCCATCCCTGACTATCTGTTTCCAAATAGTCCAGTCTACTACCTAACTTCCTGCTTACCTCTTTAATAGTGTTACTCGCACATTTAGTTTCTTTCACAAAAATAATATTCGGTTTTTCCTTAAGGACTTTCCTTTTTAACAATCTTTGTTTTGTTTGGCTATTGAGCCCTCTAACATTCCAAGAGATGACCTTCATTTTAAAACATAAAGATTTAAGATCTAATAGAGAAGGCTTCTAGAGCTTTCATCTTACCAGAGTTTAAGAGCATGTGACCCATTTCTTGCAGCGCTTCATTATTGGTTCTGCGTCCTCTTTTCTTCCTCTGATTTGAGCCAGAGGTTGTTTGAAGTACACTTTTTGTTCGAAGTCCCCTTCCTTTTGCTACGCCTAGTTTCCTGTTTTGCATCTCCATCTCTGCCTTTTGCTTGGCAATGAGTATTTCATTGATTTTCCTAACTTCCTCTTCTGATATGTTTTCCATCCACTTCTTTCTCCAATCTTCCACCATGTCTGGTAGATTAACTCCTTCCAGCCCTAAAACCTCATGGAGTTCCATTTCCTCACTGCCTATATCACTTGTAAACATCTCTGAGTCCTCATCTGTGCCTTTTGTGCCTTCTTGGTCTTTTTTAGTGCTGTTTGGATTATTCTCCTCCATACCTTTGGTTGCGGCTTCTGTTGCTGCCTTGTGTGATACACTGTTCTTGTTCTCCTTATTAAGGTCCTCTAGGTCCGTTTCGGTATCCAAAACTTCAAAGGAATTACTTGTGTTAGTTCGTGTTGCACTTGTTTTGCTTGGTTGTTTCCTGTTTGCTCTCTTTTTTAATCTCGGTCGAGTGAAAGTGTCTCTTAACTTTCCTTCCTGTTCCTCCTTGTGTGTTTCTATTGTTCTTTTTAATGGAAATTCCCTAATCAAGTGTCCGTGCTCATGGCATTTTCTACATCGAAATGGAATTTTCTCATAGTCAATCGTTTGGAAGTAGTCCTCATCTCTGTATTCCAGCCACAGACCTTCATGCAGTGCTCCTGAAACGTTCATCTCCAAACAGATCTGAGCACAGGAAGTGTATCTTCTTTGTAGTGTGGCCTCTAAAGCTTTGATAAACGTCCCTAACTTGTCACCTATTTTTTTAAGAGCTGCAAAGCCCCAATAGTCTATTGGGAGAGT
This sequence comes from Pinus taeda, assembly GCA_000404065.3. Lineage (NCBI taxonomy): Eukaryota > Viridiplantae > Streptophyta > Pinopsida > Pinales > Pinaceae > Pinus > Pinus taeda. Next base: position 208,276 of record APFE030822645.1, on the reverse strand, counting down.
GAAGAGGTGAATCCAGACTGGTACCTGCGTGAAGGTCTCCTTCTCTGGTACGAAGTTGGCTTTCCAAGGTTTCATGTAGAGGCCCGCTGAGGCAAAGAAGTAAAGGCCTCCATCGAAAACTTTGTCCTTATCCTCCAGATTGGAGAAGACAACTATGAAGAAGCCTTTTGCTCCTAGGTGCAGACTGACATCTCCTTTAGGTTTCCAGTGCTGTTTTATCCATTGACACAGCGCTCTTTCCGTTGGCCACAACCCCATGAGCTTGCAGATCACTGCATGCTCAGTCATGTGGTCTCTGTAGGCTTGAATTTCAGGGTCTGTTAGCACCACTCTAAGGATTTCTTCCACATTTGGTTTGCATGGTCCCTGAGTGGGTTTATCAGTGAGATTTTCTTGATTGTTGCTCCTTGCCTTGTTTTCTTTTCATGGATCTGTGTTCTCATTGTTCTCTTGCTCCTTCTCTTGGTTATTCTCCTGTGCAGGGTTTGACTGCGCCTCCTTTGCTTTGCTATTTCCGTTGTCTCTTCAGTTGCTCTCTTTCCCTTTCAGCTTGTGAGTAGACTGCTCCCCCCTTTTCTCTTTTGCATTTCTACTCTTGCTGGTTCCCTCCTCTGGCTTTGACCTTTCCAGCCCTAATATCTGCACTCCTTCCTGAGCTTGATGTTTGTTCATGATTATCTGTTTGTATGTGGGGGTCCCTATGGACCCCTCGTTTACCATCTGTCGGGTCAGGATCTGTCCTCTCCTTAACAGTTCTGCTACCCTGATCCTGTTCCTGTCCAGCTTCAAACCCTAGATCTAAAAACCCATGCCTTGTTCCTTCTGCTCTCCCGCTCTCATCCTCTCACTCTTCATCATTTTTCCGCTATAGGTTTGTACAATCGGTTATTATTCATTGTTATTCTCACATCCTTCATCTATTTATTAATAGACTGAGTAGTTCAGTCTTTCATATATTTTTGCTCCTGAAGATGAACCATAGTTGCTAGCTCGAAACATCGATATTAAATATAATGAATGCGATGAATCTGGAAATTTGTTTACAGCACAATGAAAATGGCCCTAGAAATTTGAAATTTGAAAGACCTAAATTCCTTAATTCTAAGTCTTACATATATAATTAGAAGGATAATTTTGGCATACATGTAAAAACGAAATTCCTTCAGTATAAGAGAATTACCTCATTTATGGATCAAGGAGAAAATCTAAATATACACTTCTCTGAAACGGTTGAGGAGGAACTTTACCCATCGATGGACTCTAGAGCCTCAAATGATTTGGAGGATATGAGAGATATGGTGCACAATCAAGGACTTAGAGAAAATACCCATGTGAACAACGATTATAGATGAAGATAATGTCTCTCAACATCAGGGGACTGGAATCACCTCTTTCGTGGTATTCCCTTTAGTACATAATTACTTCAGAACATCTGACAATGATCCTTCTTCAGAAGATGATGATAGATCGTGATAAATCCCTTTGCATATTGACATAAATTCATCCACATTGGGTAGTGTGCGCAACCAACATGATTGGAACTTCAAGTGGCTTAGCAGCTATATGGAACCCACAACTCTTCTCTTTGATCACATATAAGGTTTTTGCAGGTATTATACTAACATGTTTTTATAGGGGTTCCCGTCATAGGGTTCACATCATGAATATCTATGCACCATATAGCAATAGGAAACAATTTTGGCAGAAATTGGATGAGTATGGTATCCTAGACCTGAATCAATGTATTTTTGCAGGAGACATAAAATTTACCTAAAGTTCACGTGGTATGTTGGACCCTCTAGTAAGATATTTTAATACACTCTTCACGACATTACACCTACCCCAGTTTATCCTATGTGGCGGAGTGTTAGACCGAGGGAGGATGGCATTGAAAAGAGGCTAGACTGCTTCTTTCTTCACTCCTCTTTGTATGAAATACTACAAACCCTTAGCACCTAGACTTTACATTTGGGTGTATCAGACCATGAAGCCATTTTCTTGGAATGGCTGGGAGAATAGGACCCTACACTCGTACAATCCAAATTTAGTCATTTGTGGTTGAAAGAAGACGAGTTTGTGGATCTAGTCAACCAATATTGATTGAAGCCCATGGAGATAGCATCAGATAGTAGAATGGATTGGGTCATTACCAGACTGAGAGATTGAAATCTTCTCAAATCACTTGTAAAATATTGGACTTGAAATAGGAAAAAGGAGCACTTGGCAGAACTTATGGAAATTAAATTTGATATAGACTCTCTTATGAATCCAACAAAGCCAAATCATTTGTTGGAAACAAATAAGAAAATATTCACTGATCTGGTCTATAGACGAAATAAAATCCTTGAAATTAATGAAGACGAATGGAGGTTGAAGAGAATAATGTAATGGACACAAGTTGGGGACAAGAACATTAGGTTCTTTCATAAAGTTTCTTCAAAAAGTATGAGTTATAATTCAATTTCGTATATCAGGAATTAGCATAATGATATACTTGTCTCCATGAAGGATATCTAGTGGGAGGCTGTAAACTATTACAATAACCAATATTATGAGTCTGATGTATCTAGTTCTGAAGAACAAATGGAGTTAGCCTCATTATTTCTATGAATGGTCTTTGCTACAGATATTGGCCTCCTGTATGAGCATATTACATCTCAAGAATTCAAAGGAGAATTACAAAAACTTTCTAAAGATAGAAGCCTTGGGCCAAATGGTTGTCCTATTGACTTATACCTCTTTTTCTTCAACCTGATGAGCCCAAAATTAACAACAATAGTGGAGGAATCTCGGATTAGAGGGAAAATGCCTAGTGCAATGAACACAACTTTCTTAACACTCATTCCTAAAGCTTATAATTCTTGTAAGTTTTCTGATTATAGACCAATATCATTATGTAATGTGGTTTACAAGATGATTTTCGAGATTATAGTAGATAGAATGAAACAATTGTTGTCTGCATACATCTATTTGGAGAAATTCGACATTCTTGCAGGAAGGAGAATCCACGAGCAGTGGGGATTACCCAAGATTGTATCAACTTTATTAGAACAAGAAATCTGAAGGCCTATTTGATGTAAATAGATGTCATCAAAGCCTACGACGTGGTGGATTTAGAATTCTTAAGGTTTATACTTCACAAGATTGGTCTACCCCGAAGACATATTAACTAGATTATGGCTTGTGTCACTACAACCAACTTTGCAATGCTGAATAACAGGACTCCCACTGATTTCTTTAGCATTTATCGTGGTCTTCGACAAGGACGTGCCTTTGTCCCCACTATTATTCATATTACTGATGGATGGGCTAAGTAGAGCTATCAATGCTACAAGGGTGGATGGTTAAATAATGGGATGTAAGATATCAAACAATTTGCATCTTTTCCACACCATGTTTGTGGATGATGTGTTGGGGATGGGGGAGACAAAGCTAGATGAAAGGAAAAAATTCTCCTTAATATTTCCTAAATTTGATAGAATGTTTGGACTCTTCTTGATCCAAATTTAAACAGGAACACAAAAAATTAAAGAGATAACCATAAACACAGAGATGCAACGGAAATAATACTTCATTTCATTAATGTAAAATACTGAAATACGCTTACAAATAGAAATGGAAATAATCCAGCTAGGGCGATGGTAGCTTATCTCTAAGAAGAGATGTGGCAGCTACATGCCTGTGAAATACATTACAATGAAGTTCAAGGGCCTTTTTATTATTGAAAAATAGGAGCAAACCCTAAACAACCAAAACCGTAACTCGAGGAGATGTAACACCAAGAGCTTATGGGCCCCATTGGGGTGAGTTGGATAACCAACTTCCCGGGGTCGCGATTTGGTCATATTATCTCTGTTTGACAAGCATGATAGCCCGTTGGAAAGATATCTCCGAGCACTACGATGAAAAACATTGTATAAAACAAAAAATTGTTGGTGGAATATTTCCCAAAAACTGTCGTTTAGGGCCTCAAAACGGCTCCGGAAGTTTACGACCCAAAAACTGCTAAAATTAGTAAATTGTGCTACAATTAAGGAAAATGAAAAACTGAAAGAAGCAATGGTGGGGGTCCAAGTGGAATTGGCGGGTGGCCACCAATATCCACCTAGATCATTCCTCCCCTCTTAGGAAGCAATGGTCCCCATTGTGTTGAGTTCCTCCATGAGATGAAGGAACTTCTGCTGAACTTAGTCCTTGGTGAGCCACTTGCCCTGGTGAAGGAGTTGGCCTGATTTGACAACACGATAGAGTTGGATATTCTACTAGCGAGTGTGCTTGATCTGTGTGTCCATGATCCGATCAGTGGTAGCTTGTTCCATGTAATCTAGATTTAACTCTGTGGGTGTGAGTTGTTCTGCAATGTCGGATGTGTCTAGTAATGGTGGAAAGTATGGTCGAAGGAGTTCCACATTGAACACTGGGTGCAGACCAAGGAATGAGGGAATGTTGAGCTCAAATTCATTGTCTCCCATAGCCTTGGTAATGGTGTAAGGACCATATCGGAGTGGTCTGAGTTTCCGATAAGCTCCAGTAAAGCATTATTTTTGCAAATGCAACTAGAATTTGTCACCCACCTGAAACTTGTGTGGCACTCGATGTTGATCATGTCGCTGCTTGTACTTGGCATTTGATTTCTCTAGAATGTCATGGACCCGTTGGCGAATATGTTGGATGTGCTCAATGAAACTATTTGCCTTATCTGTTTCGTATTGGACATGAGCTGAATTTGCATGAGTAGCTACAAATGACATGGCCACATCATTGGGACATAGTGGCTGGAATCCCAAGCCCACTTGAAAAGGGATGTCGCCAGTTGAGTTATGGAGAGCCCGGTTGTAGCTGTGCAAGGATGCTTTGAGTTGTACATCTGCAAAATGTGTACGATCATCCTATTGACAACCTCTGTCTAGCCATCAGTTTGAGGATGGAAGGTTGTGGACTAAGTGAGTTTGGTGTCCAGCATCGACCAGATACTGGACCAAAATGTACTAAGGAACCTGCTATCTCGATATGAGATGATAGACTGTGGGATTCCAAAGTGTACCCACACTCATTCAAAGAAGAGTTTAGCAGTGGCTTCTGCTGTGATATTCTTCTTGTAGGCTGCCATAATGGACATCTTCGAGAACCTATTGACGACCACAAAAACAAATTCATTTCCATGCTTAGTGTAAGGATGGCTTGACATGTAATCCATGGAGATGGATTCCCAAGGTCGACTAGGGGTAGGCAATGGGGTATAGAGGCCTTGCTTCTTGATGGTCAGTTTGGAAATGGCACATGTAGTGCATGATCTAATGTACTTCCCAACATCCTGTCAAAAAATTTGGCCAACAGAAATACTTCTGCAATACCTCCACCATTTTCTCAACCCCAAAATTCCCAGTAGCCCGACTATAGGGTGCTTCCCAAATCATCTTGGCACGCTCACTTGAAGGAACACAAAGGTGACCCAGGTGGCATAATAGGGCATTTTGGAGGTGAATGAAAATATGAAACATGCTAACCCTCCAAGGGTGTCTGGTATGTGTGGCTGAATTCTGGGTCACTTTTGTAGAGAAGTGGCCAATTAGAATTCTCATGCCTAGAAGAGTTGAGCACGGTGGTTAACGCCATGATCGGTGGTCAAATGAGGCAATATGCAACATTATTGGTGCTACCCTTCTTATACTTGATATTCAAATGGAACTGTTGTAGGTATGTGGACCACTTCTGATGGCGGTCATTCTGTAATTTCCCTTGGGTTTGTATGAACTACAGGGGTCAGTGGTCTGTGTGGATGACCATTTCCTTCCCCAAAATGTAATGCTTCCATTGTCAACAGGCCTGCACAATGGAATACATCTCTTTGTCATAAGTGGGATACTTCCGGACTATGTCTGAAGGTGTCTCACTGTGATATGCCACTAGATGCCCATGTTGAGTAAGGACTACCATAATAACATAGTCAAAGGCATTTGTCTCGACCTTAAATGGTTGTTGCAATTCTGGTAATGCGAGCACTGGTGCCAAGCATAGGAGATCTTTCAACTGTGTGAATTCCTTCTATTGAGATTCAGACCAAATTAATTTTACTTTTTCTCCTCCCTTGGTGACTTGACTCGAGGGCCAAGTGATATGAGAAAATCCCAGCACGAACCTGCGGTAGAAGTTGGCAAGACCTAGAAAGCTGTGAAGCTCTGTCAGAGTGGTTGGAGATGGATAATTTTTAATGACTTGGATCTTGGTTGGATCCACATGCACCCCTGTTCATCAATAATGTATCCCAGATACTGAACTTGGGTCATGCCAAAAGTGCATTTCTCCAAATTGGCACATAACTTGCGTTGCTGCAGTGTTTCAAGAACCCGTCGGATGTGGTGGAGGTGCTCTTCCCAACTCTGGCTGAAGATCAAGATGTCATCCAAGTATACCACTAGAAATGAGTTGGTGAATGGTTGCAATATGTCATCCATTAGCCTCATGAAGGTCGCAGGAGAATTCATCAATCCGAAAGGCATAACCAACCATTTGAAAAGGCCCTCCTTGGCTTTGAAGGCAGTCTTCCACACATCGGAGGGTTTGATAGGTACCTGATGATATCCTGACTTCAAATCGATCTTGCTGAAATATTTTTCCCCCTTCAGTTGGTCTAGGAGGTCATCAATCCATGGGATTGGGTACTTATTACGGACAATGATCTTGTTCAGCACTCGATAGTCAATATAGAGTCTCCAAGTCCCATCCTTCTTCTGTACCAACACGATCGGGTTTCCACAGGGTGATGAACTTGGATGGATGTGACCTTTCTGTAGAATCTCCTGAATCTACCTCTTGATTTCATTGTTATCCAAAATGAAACGTCGATAGATTGGGAATTGGGAAATGCCGCACCTAGGGTCAGATCGATGGAGTGCTTGACCTGACAGTGTAAAGGAACCCCTGTGGGGGAGGTGAAGATGTCCTTGAACTCCTCCATGACCTTGTACATATGTAGTTGTTGTGCGGAGGGGCCCTGTCTATAGGTCATGGCCACTGTCTTCTTCTTTCCTTGAGGGTGTATCATCAAGAAAACAAATTTCCTGGTTTTGGAAATGAGCTTACTGCATTGTTTTGTAGTAACCAAAGAGATGGCGGTAGGCATGCTACCTCTGGTATCCTGTACAACTTATTTCCAAAAGTAACAATAATAGCACGGGGCCTTGATTCATACACAACATGTCGCTTCCAAAAGTATGGTTTTCCTAATAATACATCACAAACTTCAATGGGAGAAATGTCACACAATACCATACTTGATGTTGTATGGAAGGCGACACTGCTGGCTCACGCGAAGATCCCGTTCTTGGTGAAGCCACCCATTCGTGTACGATTGTGGATGTGCTGTGGTCGGTAAGCCTAGTCGCTTCATGACCTCTGCTGAGATGAGATTCTTTTGGCTCTCGCTATCGACAATGAACTATAGCGAGGAGTCCTTTACCCACATCTAGGAGTGGAAGAGATGTTCCTCCTCCTCTGGATCTTCGAGTTCCTCCTTCTGGATCTTCATGGTGGCAATGGTGCCGTTGGGCTCCGCATCAATAGTATTCTTCCCTTTTTCATTCCCCTTGTTGGGTTCTAACTCTGAGTCACAACATGCATCTGATTTTGAAACATTTAGCTCATCCACCAGTGACTACTTGGCCCGACACTCACTTGTGTTTTGAGTGGAGCTCGTATGGAACTCACACCACTTTCCCATGTCCTTTTTCAGCTTCACGGCATTGTTATTTGCTTGTAGCTTTGGCAGGTTGTCTTCGGCCGCCCCACCTTGGCTTTGTCCTTTGTTCTGCGATTTGGAGGCACCTTGCCCTTACTTCAGGTTCACAGATCCAAAGTCTCACTTTTTCTGTTTAAACTTTTGCTCAACCTTAACGGAATATTGGTATACCGTGCCGAGCAAGGAGATGTTCAGGAATTCTATTTCTTCCTAGATGCACTTGTGTAGGAAGCTACGGTATTTGAGTACCAAATGCTGCTCTGTATCCTTGATACCCAACTTTATGTGAAGGGAATGGAAAATATTTGTAAAGTTCGACACGTCTTGGTCTCTTCCCTGCCGCAGCGTGGTCCACTTTATGTATTGATCCTCATAGCTTCTGATAAGGTAGTATTGCTCCTTGATGGCATCTCAGAATGAATTCCAAGTGGGTGTGGCTGAAAATAGTGAGCCTATACTTTCATCCTTATGCTCACAGTAGGTTTCCCACCGGTCCTTGACGTGGGGGGTTGCTTTGAGAAGAGCGAAAATCATCTTTTCTCGACTGGAAATATCGTGAATAGAAAAATAACCCTCTAGTAGATTTAACCATTTATCGACAACATTTGCATCTATCTGACCCTCGAATATGGGGATTTCAAAATTAACTTGTACGTTAAATGGTGTGTCATTTCTAGAGTAGCTTTTGGAAGCCGACGCGTTGCCCTTGGGTAGCCGCTAAAGGATCTAGGCAAAACTATCCATCATCGCGTTCCTTTGTCATTCGAGGGCTTCTTCGAGCAAGATTTTGATAGGATCTCTTGCCCCCTCGTCTTTATTTTCATCTGCCATGGGAGGCTGTTGGGATTTGCGAGGCTGGTCTTGCAAAGGTTCGACCAGTTCAAGCCCTAACTCCTTATATCCTGACCTCGTTGGGGACATGCAATGAAAAATAGAGAAAATAAAGTAGACCGCTCTAATGCCATTGATCCATATTTAAAAAGGAATGCAGCAAATTACAGAGATAACCATAAACACAGAGATGCAGTGGAAATAGTACTTCATTTCATTAATGTAAAATACTGAAATATGCTTACAAACAGAAATGGAAATAAACTAGCTAGGGTGATGGTTGCTTATCTTTGAGAAGAGATGTGGCAGCTACATGCCTCTGAACTGCCTTACAATGAGGCTCAAGGGCCTTTTTATTATTGAACAATAGGAGCAAACCCTAAATAACCAAAACCCTAACCCAAGGAGATGTAACACCAAGAGTTTATGGGCCCCGTTGGGGTGAGTTGGACAACCAACTTCTTGGGGTCACAACTTGGTCATATTATCTCCGTTTGACATGCATGATAGCCCATTGGAAATATCTCTCTTAGGACTACGATGAAAAAGATGATTTCAAACAGAAAATTGTTGGCGGTAGGTTTCCCAAAAAATGTCATTTAGGGCCTCAAAATGGCTCCAAAAGATTAGGACCCAAAAAACTACTAAAAATAGTAAACTGTGCTACAATTAAGGAAACTGAAAAACTGAAAGAAGCAATGGTGGGGGTCTAAGTGGAATTGGCGGGTGGCCACCAATATCCACTTGGATCACTTCTTGTACAAGGAGAAGACCAAATTCATTATAGATTGTGTGGAGGATATTGAGATAAAAAGGATTGCGCATTTGTTTGGTATCAAAGTTAAAACCCTGGGAAAAGGTTTTAAATACTTGGGATTCCACTTGAAGCCATGCAATTATAGGAGGAACAACTCGGATTGGATTCTTGACAAACTTAAGAGGAAATTATTTTAGTGGGAGAATAAGTGGCTATCCTTGGGTGGTAGGATGATTTTGGAAAAGGTTGTGCTTTAGGAAATTCATGTCTACTCGATTCACTTATTTAATCTTTCAGTGGAATCTATCAATAAAACAAATTCGATTATAGAAAATTTTATTTGGTGAGACGTAGGGGATAAGGAAAAATATAATCTATTAGCTCTGGAAAATATATGTAAGCCACTTGACTATGGAGGTTAGGGAATCGATGACAAAAGATTCTCTAATGGTGCTCTGCTCACAATAAATCTTTGGTGAACATTGGTGAGGGGTTGAATTTGGTCGCAGATTATAAGAAAAAAATATCTTGCCGTGAATACCTTGGAGGAGTAGATAAGGGAAGGAGCACCAGTTATAAGAAGGGCATCCTTTTTGTAGAGTAGTTTGATGAAAGCTAAGTCATGGTTGTGCAACAATATTCATTGGGTTGTGGGTAGGGGAAGAAACATCTTAATCATTATTGATTCCTTGGTGGGTATGGAGGGGTGGCATACCCTATCAGTGCCAATTATCCACCACCTCCACAATCAGGGTCTCCATCAGCTATCTCATATTCTAAATGTGTGGTTCCCCTTTACACACTGGAGATAGGCATATGATTCGGTGTTACGCCCGAAGCTACACCTTGAATGGGATACTTTCCATTCCCACCTTATTTAGGTTGGAATTATGCTTACTAATAATGGTGACAGGTTGAATTGGTGTGCCATTTCATAGGGTAATACAATTTATGCTAAGGATGCTTATTTATACATCTTTACTCGTCCCAATATTGATCCCCACTGTACTTGTTGGCTTGGATGTGGAAGTAGGAGGTGCCACTGAAACTAAAATGTGTCACTTGGTTGGATGTCCATAAGTGTGTCTTGACTTGGGATAACCAATCAAGAGAGTTTTCAAGGGCCATAAATTTTGTTTCCCTTGAAAAATTGACTCTTAGGATGGGCTCCACTTATTCATGAACTAACATTTTTCCATTGTTGTCTCACAGGATGTCTCCTCTGCCCTCCAAATCATTTGTAACATGAATCCATGGAAAATTTTAGGGGCTAATATTCACAGGTGGGCTAATTTTCCATGATTTTTCCAAAAAAATATTCACAAATTTCCATTTTTTTTTTTAAAATGATTCACCCAAATTTTACAATATAAAATTATTTTACCTTAAAAATTGCCAACATTATATAGAGACTCTATATAAAACCATTATAAATTTGAATAAATTTACAAATATATCAATAAAAATTTTATAGTTTGCATATTAGGGACTAGTGAGATTTTCCATTGCTTTTAAACTTCAAGATATTTTTCCATCTTTAAAATTTTCCTTAAAAGTGAATCACACTTCATTATTCTCCTCCCTTAACAGCTGGTCTACTTATCATGCAGTTTCAGTGCTATCCCACTTTATATCCTCTAGGGGTTATGGTGCTGCCAGAATGCCTACATTTTTTATAATGTTGCACCTGATCTAAGAGCTACACTCTCAAAATAGTTGCATCCTTATCAGAGATAAGGCCTATTAAATCTAAGAATCATAGACATTGTTTGCCATATAAACACTTTTAGAAGATCTTTACTATTGGTTCCTTCCACGGGGTTTCGATGGATGGGATGTGTGGTTGTGGTGTAGTTATTTCTCTCTCCCTCCCTCCCTCCAGGAGATACAACTTTACTGGTCTACTGGTTTGGGCAGGAATACGAGGGCTGAAGTGTTGGCCTTTTGGTATACCCTCATATGTGCATTGTGCCTCATGGTGGAGGAAATAATGGTCACTGAAGATTTGAAGGTGACTATTAACTGGGCCTTGGGAAAGTGGTCCTCTAGTTTGGGCATGAATATGAGGGCTGAAGTGTTGACCTTTTGGTATACTCTCATATGTGCATTGTGCCTCATGGTGGAGGAAATAATGGTCACTAGAGATTCGAAATGAAGGAAAACTGGGACTTGGGAAAGTCCTTTCTTACTGTTCCATCTCTATGCCACTAGTTGGACTAGAATTCCTTTATGAAGTTATGTTTCCACTCAATTTCCTTTTATCATATTTTCATGCACTAGAATTATCAAGTTAACAAGCTCTCCAGTTGTGGAATTTTTGCTCTGCATGGACAAATGCATTTTGAGTGCTTGGAACAGGATACCATTATCAACTTTGGAGCCTTCCCCTTCGCTTGAGTCACATTTTTATTTTTTGGATAGTGTTGCTGGAAAGGAGTTAAATTATGATTATGTAAGCATTTGACATTATTCTGAGACCTATGATTAGAAAGAAAATCCATTGCTAATCTAGTGACACCCTATTCACTGTAATACCACATTATTGTTTGATGTGGTAACAAATATTTGTTTTCCCTTTTGGAAATGTGGCTATTCCACCTTTTTTTCCACATTTGTGTGCATCTATGTCTGTAGGAGTCCCTTTTAATAAACTTAAACGTTGAGTTCGGTGACATCTTAGTCACTGGTTATTTTGTTTTTTAAATGATGTTAAAAGTTATTATATTAAAAATATTTGCAGAAGAGGTGACTCAAGATTGCATTTCAACCTTTTTAAACAACTTTACCTAAATATAAAAAGTGAAAAAACTAGTCACCTCTATTCCATTCTCCGAAAAATAATATTTATTGTCTTCACATAAGTGGGAGAAAGGTATTATGAAGATATTATATTTTTTTAATTATAATTTTCTATTCAGTAAAAATATTTTAACCTAATTAATGGAATTAGTTAATTTAATAAAATATATTTGGGTAAA